>CM040431.1:37678583-37884683 GCA_022702705.1 Papilionanthe hookeriana x Papilionanthe teres | reverse complement strand
TTATAAAAATTTACAATATAGATATATATACTATATAATAATTAATATATATATATATATATATGAATATATATATATATATATATATATATATATATATATATATTTAGAAAAAGCCCTAGGGCCTATATTGATATAAAAGCAGTTACAGGAGTTTGAGGAGAGGGTCCATAGAGCCCTACCTCTACGATACAATGCTTAACAAAAATAACCAAAAGAACATAACATAAAAGTTCACAAAACTAAGTCAAGAGCGAGAGCGTGATACTCTCGCTCCGTTTCTTGGTGAACCATAAAGTATCTCTTTAATGTTATTCCATTTCCTCGAGTCACTAGGCGTATCATCCACTGAAGTGTATCACTGAGCGCTTCTTCCATCGAGAATGATAAACCGCGTCAATCTTCACCGTCATCTTCGCGCTTCATCGCTTCTTCGCTTCTCCTCTTCCAATGATCGATCCAACGGAAACGTACCGGTGGGTTCGGCAATTGGTTGGGGATTTCTTCTTTTTCTGCTGAAAGTTTGGGTGTATCTGTTAGAGCAGACCGGTAAAGAAGTCCCTTGGATGGTTTGCTCCCCCACAGGAGGAAGTGCCACACATCCCGCTTGTTCAATAACCACTGTAGTCACGGAGCTGACGATTCGTGTAATCGGTCGAGTGAGTCTCCCGACGATGCCCAAATCAGTCGAGATTAAACCGTTATCGCGCGTCGCTACTCCAATTCTCCCGAGCCAGTGTAGCGTCGACTCTATGTTGGGAAGTCCCAATGACGAACGAAGGTCCGGAAGACCTTTTCTCGAGGGAGGATGCAGTGCCATGAGAAGTTGTCCCTAACGTGCCCGAACATTTTGCAACGCTGGCAAAGAGAGACATATTCTACACCACAGCCTCCTGCCAGAACCCATCCGCACCATCAGTGATCCAAAAATGATCCACATCTGGAAGAGTGAAATCCCTCTTCACCTGAACCCTGGCACCACCTTGCGAGACCCTATCAAAAGTAGGTGAATCAACTCCGAGAGGAGTTCCAGCGAGCTTGCTTATGTTGTACAAGGCACGTCGATTGTACAAATAAAAGGGGAGTCCCGGAAGATTGAACCACATAGGAACGATAGGAGGTTCCTTAGATGGGTCAAAATCAGGAGTCCATTTGATAAGCTTCATATGAGTGTCAGCAACCAAAACAGATTGTTGAGAAAAGATTCCCGCATGATCTTCCTTTTGTATGTGAATAAGTAAGTGTCTATCATCCAAAACTCCCAATTTCCATGCTCCAATAAGTTTCAGACTCTCCAAAAATTTTCTAACTAAATCCATCTTGGGGTGACCAAATTGGAATTTCCCAATTAAAATAAACTTGATATCATCTGAGAAAACCTTCATTTCAGAATGTGGTGAAGAAAGCAATGCGTTCCATCTTTAACACATATCATTCTCGATAAAATCACCTCGTATTTTTCCAATGAAGAATATCATGAATTCTTGTGGAAGAAATATATATATATATATATATATATATATATATATATATATATATATATATATATATATATATATATAATAAGAATATAATTTGTAATATAAATTTATATATCTATATATAATTTTTTTTTATTTTAAAATATATTTAATATATAGTTGCTATAATAAATTGTATCTTAACTATTACAATGCTTTTTTCTCATAGACCATTTACTAATTTCACAGCTCAACTTAATTCCAACATCTTCAAAGTTTCTTTAGTCCCACATCATAAGAGAAAGTCAACATTCTCCTGTCTATACAGGAAATAAGAGCTTGAAAATAGGAGCAATAGACATGCCAGAGATTAACTTAACAAAGCGCAAATGAATATGATTTAAAAGTTTTTGAATCTATGACCATGGGTTTAAATAACATAAATTATAAATTTAAATTTTATAAAAAAAATTATAACCATTGGATTGAAAATTAAAGATGATTAAAAATTACGTTTGAATGGAGAGGGACTATTTTTATTAATTAAACTGGCAGTCAAGTAGGTTTTCATCGATTTTATGCAAAAACAAGCTTAGAGGTTAATCGGACAGAATGTATGCTCGGTCACGGTAGGACCAGTTACAGTAGATGTAAAGATTGAAACATTAAATAAATTTTTATTTGATTGATAATCATATAAAGCAGAAGATATTTTAACCATTTTCATTAAGCTCAAACTCCCTCCTTGTATGCGTGCTCCTCCAGAAGCACACACAATAATGACAAGAGAGAACGATTAGTAGCATACTCGATCAAACGGATTTTCTCACCTACTACGGATCTCATACTACCTCCCATAAACTGAAAATCCAAAACTCCAATTGCTATGGGAATATTGTTTAGTTGACCTACGGCCTTTTGAACAGCTTCATTTAAACCGTTCTACTTTGATAAAAAGCAATGTGATCTATACAAAGTTCTTCCTTTGAATGAAATCCAATGGGTCTATAGAGAGCATATCTTTGTGCATAAGCTCCCAAGTGACAGGATCTACGAAGAGTTTAATTCTATCTGAAATAATTTTCAAATGATATCCGTAGCACTCACAAATATTCATTTTTGAACTACAAAAAATTATAATTTAATACATAGCAATTCTCACATTGAACCCATAATTGCTTGTGTTTTGTATTTAGATCGAAAACATTAGATTGAAATAACACCTACTAATTTTGATACTAGAATTTGCATTTCAATACTACTTGTACTTTTCATAAAAATGAAACTAGATTGAATATCATACATGGAATTAAACCGGCCGATCCAATACGGTTTTTAAGACAGTTAATAACTCGTAAAAAATGAATGATGCCTAAAAACTTTCCTATTCAATACCACAAAAATGTTGAAGTCTTAATAGTTATTCTAATATTTAAACGAATTAATTCATTAATCCCACACCCGTTTTTTGTGAGTTCACAAATAAATCATTTCAATGTGTAGACTAAATTTGGTATGCTAGAATTAAATAATAAATGTTGAAGTCTTAATAGTTAATTCATTAATCGCACCCCCCCCCCATCCATCAATATATCCATCTATATATATATATATATATATATATATATATATATATATATATATATATATATATGTAAAAGGGCCCTAGGGCCTATTTCATTGAAATAAAAAGGGTACAACACAAGTAATGAGAGAGCCCAAACAACTTGAGCACTACTCATAAGAGACAAAATAAAGCTCAAACAGAGCGATACAAAAGATAGAACAAAAGAGAAACAAGCAACTAAAGAGGACGAGGTCGCCAAGGCTACCCTCTACCCCTAGTTAATGTAGCGCATCCAGAGATCAGACTCTGAAGTGATTCTCCATTACCAGGAGAGACCAAAATATCATCCATTAAATTACCCAGGGGGATAGCACACCCAGCCTTCTCTTCCGCCGGGAGGTATACACTTGTCATTCTTCTTCAGAAGAGTGAAAAGTCTGATCCGAAGTGGGAAAGGTTCTTGCTGTGATCGGTTCCAATACTTAGGAATCTCCTACCCCTTGAACGGCTAGAACAACTAAGGTACTATTAGGCAGTAGTTCTTTCTCAGTAATAGTATACACCTTTTCCATCGTCAAATTATGAGTGTTCGTTTCTTCCCTATCTTCAAACCTGTCATGGTGGGGAGTTTGAACTCCCTCCATAGTAGTAGGTACTGCGAGATTGTAGTATAGTTGCTCCAGTAGAAGGCTGAGAGATGACCTCATCATGCCTATCAGTTGCAACTACATGATACTCCTCCAAGGTTGATCCCTATGTATATGTATGTATGTATGTATGTATGTATGTATGTATAATATATATATATATATATATATATATATATATATATATATATGTATATAACGATGACAATTCATCGTCTTCGTCGCTCTGTTAGGGTTTCGCCTCATGGCGAACCCTAGCGTCGGTCGTTTGTCGTCTTCGTCGTCGACTGACTGTTTCTTCCCTATCTTCAAATCTGTCATGGTGGGGAGTCTGAACTCCCTCCATAAGTAGTGGGTACCGAGATTGTAGTATAGTTCGTTCCAGGTAGAAGGCCGAGAGATGACCTCATCATGCCTATCGGCTGCAACTACCCGATGCTTCCTCCAGGTCGGTCCTTATGTATATGTATGTATGTATGTATGTATGTATGTATATATATATATATATATATATATATATATATATAACGATGACAATTCATCGTCTTCGTCGCTCTGTTAGGGTTTCGCCTCATGGCGAACCCTAGCGTCGGTCGTTTGTCGTCTTCGTCGTCGACTGGATTGTGGTGCGTCTTCATCGTATACACCTTTTCCGTCGTCAAATTATGAGTGTTCGTTTCTTCCCTATCTTCAAACCTGTCATGGTGGGGAGTTTGAACTCCCTCCATAGTAGTGGGTACCTGAGATTGTAGTATAGTTGCTCCAGTAGAAGGCTGAGAGATGACCTCATCATGCCTATCAGTTGCAACTACATGATACTCCTCCAAGGTTGATCCTTATGTATATGTATGTATGTATGTATGTATGTATGTATAATATATATATATATATATATATATATATATATATATATATAGTATATATATATATATATATATATGTATATAACGATGACAATTCATCGTCTTCGTCGCTCGGTAGGGTTTCGCCTCATGGCGAACCCTAGCGTCTGGTCGTTTGTCGTCTTCGTCGTCGATCGACCTGTTTCTTCCCTATCTTCAAGCCTCGTCATGGTGGGAGTCCGAACTCCTCCATAAGTAGTGGGTACCTGAGATTGTAGTATAGTTGCTCCAGTAGAAGGCTGAGAGATGACCTCATCATGCCTATCAGTTGCAACTACCTGATGCTCCTCCAAGGTCGGTCCTTATGTATATGTATGTATGTATGTATGTATGTATGTATATACATATATATATATATATATATATATATATATATATATATATATATATATACATATATATATATATATATATATAAGATGACAATTCATCGTCTTCGTCGCTCTGTTAGGGTTTCGCCTCATGGCGAGCCCTAGCGTCTGGTCGTTTGTCGTCTTCGTCGTCGACTGGATTGTGGTGCGTCTTCATCGTCTCGGTGGAAGAGCTCGCTTCGTCTTGAGCTGCTCTTGTTGCTCACGGCGTGCATCGTCCTGCAGGTTCGAGCGTCTCGAACTTGCCTGCTGGCTCGATTTCGCTGTCTTGCGGAGCGACTTCGTCTGCAGGTCCCGTCGAGACTTTGGCTGTGGTTTCGCAGCCTGCCAGCCCGTTTCGATTTGGTACTGCTGCGTTTTGATCGTGACTGCTGCTCCTGCTCTCGGTTTACACGGCGTGCCTCAGGTGGAGAGGGATTGTTCGTGACCGCTGCCCCTCTCGACGCCGACTGCTGAGTTGTCCTAGTGATTTGCTACGACTCACGGTCAGTTTCTTGCTCCTCTGGTTGTGAGGAATCTCCCTGCTCGACGCCGGCCGCCGACTCGGTCCCCCTTTCTGCAGCTGTTTCAAGTGGACTGGAGGCTGATTCTTTGCACCAGGGTCCGCTCGATCTGTGACATCTTTCTGTCATCACGGCATCGAAGGCTTCTTATGCTGGTGTTGTGGGCAACAATCCCACAAAACCTTGATCATCTCTTTTTTCCACAAGAATTTCATGATACTGCGGCTGGAAAAATACAGAGTGATTTTATCAGGCCGATAGGTGTTAAAGACGGGAAACCAGTTGTTATCTTCACCACTCCTGAAATGAGCGTTCTCTCGATGATATTAAGTTTCTTTAGTTGGGAAATTCAATTTGGTCACTCTCAAGATGGATTTAGTTAGAAAATTTTTTGAGAATCCGAAACTTATTGGAGTACGTAAATTAGAATTTTGGATGACAGACACTTACTTATTCGAATACAAAAGGAAGAAGATTATGCGAGAATCTTTGCTCAACAATCTATTTTGGTTGCTGGCACCCATATGAAGCTTATCAAATGGACTCCTGATTTTGACTCATCTAAGAAACCTCATATCGTTCCTATGTGATTCAAACTTCCGGGACTCCACTTTCATTTGTACAATCGACGTGTCTTGAACAACATAAGTCAAGCTCTCAGTACTCCTCTCAGAGTTGATTCACCTACTTTTGATAGGGTCTCGCCAGGTGGTGTCAATGTTCAGGTGGAGAGGGATTTCACTCTTCCTAATGTGGATCGTTTTTGGATCACTGATGGTGCGGATGGGTTTTGGCGGGAGGTCATGCAGTGGAGAACGTGCCTCTCTTTTCCGCATGTGCAAAATGTTCGGGCACATTAGGACAACTTGCTATGCATCGCATTCCCTCAAGGAAAAGGGCTTCTGGGCCTTCTGCTGCAGTTGGGACTTTCCAACATATAGTCGACGCTACCCTGGCTCAGGAGAATAGGGTAGCAACTGATGCTGATAACAGTTTAAACTCAGCTGACATGACTGTCGGGGAGACTCCTCAGACGATTATACAAATTGTCACTCTGGTGACTACAGTGGTTACTGAACAAGCGAGAAGTGTGGCACTTCCTACTTCAGCCGTCCGCTCTAACAGATACATCCAAACTTTCAGCAGAAAAAGAAGAAATCCCCAACCAAATGTCGAACCCACCGGTAAGAATCAGCAGGATCAGTCAACGGAAGAGAAAGAAGCAGAAGAAGAAGCAGCAGAGGTAGAAGATGATGGTGAAGATTGGCAGGTTTATCACTCTCGATGGAAGAAGAAGTCTGGGGATACACTTCTACTTGATGATACCTTGGTGAATCAGGGCAATGGAGTAGCATAAAAAAGATTACTTTATGGATCACCAAGAAACAGAGCGAGAGTATCACGTTCTCGCTCTTGACATTGTTTTGTGATCTTTTTATGTTCTGTTCTTTTGGTTATTTTTTTTAGTATTGTATCGTAGGGGTAGAGCTCCATGGACCCTCTCCTCAATCTTTCGTAACCGCTTCTATATCAATATAGGCCCTAGGGCTTTCAAAATATATATATATATATATATATATATATATATATATATATATATATATATATATATATATATATATATATATGCGCTTTTGACTCCTATTCAATGTTATTACAGACCTCTTCTATCACCTTCAAAATTTCTATCTCTACAAAGTTAGAGGACAACTATATTTTTTCAAGGATTAAGGGCCATATTCAAAAAAATATTTGATATCGCATATTGAGCATTATCTCAAGAAATAGAGCTTTGAGAATTTACAAATTCCAAGTTAAGCAAATGGTTTCAAAGAAAGCAAGCCGTATGAATGACACAATCCTAGCAATATTTAGAGGTAATAGTGTTGCACAAAAAATAATACTCATCTCTAAGAATTATCTAACTCATTTGTTTATCGAAAAAAATTTATCGAGGAGAATCACCAAAATAATATTGATGGATAATAACATACTTACCAAAGAAATTTACCAAAATATGATTAACCTCTTGGAGTGGAGGATTTGAATTTAGCGGTGTTGGATTATAACCACATCGTGTAATTTCTTAAAAATTTGTTCAACAACAAATTTTATTTTAGAAAATATAACCAACACACATGTGTGATCATCAATACAATAACGAACTATCATTTTGAGTTAAAAGTTGAAAACACTCTAAATAAGTAAAATAGGTGTAGTGACTTTATATGGTTTAGGTATAAATGTAGCTTTTCGGTGGCTTGCAAATCTACAGATTTGACATTGAAACATATTTTTAATACCAAACAAAAAGGAAAAAAATTTTTAAGATAGGGAACTTTAAAATGACCTAACTTACCATGTCATAACATATTTTAATCCCCTATTTCGAAAAGCATAGCGCCCTTGTTGATAGCAAGGGCATTATTAATCTCACATAAACCTTCATTAAATAAATATAGATTTCTAACATCGTTAGCACAATCAGTCCTCTTCCCAAATCTATGGTAATAAAATTTATAAGATTTTGATGGAAAGGTGACTTTTCAGTTGTGATCTTTAGCCATCTAACTAACAGACATGAGGTTACCAAAGAGATCTATAAAATTAAATGGATAAATCAAACAAAGCTTAAAGTTAATTATAATCACTCTTGTCCAAGCACGGGGGGTAGAGATCAATCATTAATTTTGACTTGGAGGCTTTCAAGTTAGGCAATATAAGAAAATAATAGCAAAAAAAACCTTTCAAGTAATCAAATGCCCTTAAGACAATGATCCAAAAGTCGTGGACTTTACTGGTTCAGCAATGTGCCAAAAAAAAAATAATAATAATAAATAAATAAAAACTTCCTTGACAGAAATGAAGCCTGCATTTTTAGATGAAAATTGTATTGAAATTCAAATTGTTCTCTGTTTTAGGAAATATCGCCAAAATTTTCACTATTTCTCATCTTTAGTCTCTCTCTCTCTCTCTCTCTCTCTCTCTCTCTCTCTCTCTCTCTCACACACACACACACACACACACACATTTTTAGTGAAATAAGTTTTAGTTTCTTCTTAATGAATAGTACATGCGTTTTGATTTCTTAGTTTGTCAAGAGCTTCCCAACAATTTCGTCAAACGTGATTAGTATTCTACATGCATAACAACAAACTCCACACCTTAGATCATGTCTTGGGTTTGGATCTAGACTTTTGATGGCAAGAGAACATGCTTCGATATGAGGGTATTTTTGGAATGATAAAGCATTATATTTTGTCAACTTTATTCTCTTTAAACTTCAGTAAATACTTCAACTTGGGAAATGGGAATAATCCCAAATATGATTCTACAAATCTCACATCTTCACCAAAGCCTACCAAAAAAATTATTAAGTTTATATTTTCTTCACGAGTTTGATGTAATCATCACTAAACTCACCACAACAAACATTCAGCTCAAAGATATCTAGTCATTATAAACTTGTTGTAAAGTGAAAAATTCTGTGAAACTATTACTCCCTTACATGAAGCTTGATCTCGCTTTCATGACACGAATTAGTTAGCCATGTTATGCAGTGTAGTAGATCTCAGTGTCCTTTTCCATGAAATTGATAATCCAAGACATTACTAAAGCATTATTGGTATCCCATGAAGGAAAGGAAGAGTCGACCAGTTCAGGTTGACAGATGGCAGCATTTAGGTATACTATCTTCTCTCTTTTTTGCATCGCCATTGGAGCAGTGCTACACCATTAAAAGAAGTTTATTTCCATTTAGTTTGAAGGTAGCGATTTGAGGTGGTAAGTGTCCAATAAAGACTTCAAGAATGATTGTGTGACTTGGTAAGGTAGAGAGAATTGAGCAAAAAAAATAAATATTTAGGAGTAGTCATTGCATATACAAAACCAATCCTCAATACCACGCAAGAAATATAATATATATTTAAGAGAAAAAAAAAGTGAAATACTCCATGTTATATTTTTCCAAAACACGACTCCAAATATAAACGTAAGGAAATAATATGAAAGATATTGCACTTAAAAAATTACTGGCAACAGTAATTTGATAGAATCTAAAAAAAAAAAAAACAATAGTGAAGATGCATAGTAAATTTGCCCCTACTTCAGACCATAGGATGCCATCCAAGGGCAGAACAATAATGTTATCTATTGAAGGCATCCCAGACCGATGCAAACGCATACTTGTCAACCTTGGCATTGTGCTATGTGCAAAAATCCTAAGATGTACGCCTCAGAGTGACCCATCAATGTCATAACTTCAACGCACAAGTCCAATGAAGAAAGGCAAAACTTTTATTTATTATTTAAAGAAATCAAGTAATGTAAAGAATTCAACAATTACCACATCTAGCCTAGCCTTCATCAATCACACTAAAAAAAATGGATAAAGCCACCAAAAGGTCTAGGTCAATAAACCTACTGCAAAGCAGTTTCGTTAATAAGAGGTCAATTGCTCTTCATCACGTGTCAAAAGTAACTTTATGACCTTAAACAACAGATAAAACCTAAAACAGGCCTAAAAACTTTACTTTGAGCACTATAGGGAAGACTTCAACTTTGACTACAATCTAAGAAAAAAATTCAATTGCAAAGTTTTTGAATAAAATGACAAAAGTTTCCAGTTTAAAAAAATCATTAATATCAAAAGATTCAAACTTCAAAACACAAAATTTCTATAAAAGTGAACTAAATTTAGTGGCTAAATGATCATTTTAGATAAATTTTATAAATTCAAAAGAAAAGTTGGAGACATGTGATACTCTAGAACTATAATAAAGGCACAACTTCAATTTTAGATTTAAAAGAAGTCTAAAAATATTAATATAAATCAAATTTTGAATTTGTTTGCCAGGAGAAACTTCGATTTTGAGGAGAAATAGACAAGCGAGTAAACCACCATGGGATTCATAGGTAATGTAAAATTAAGGCTCGCACAAAATAGACTACAATGGAGTCATGCAACAAACAGGAATCGAGTGAGTTGGTTGGTAGGATAAAGGTTAGCAAAAAGAGACCAGGTTGAAACATGTATGTTAAAATGGCTGGAATCGGTAGCGAGCAATAAGATCAAATTAGATTGCACTTTGCTTAAGTGCAGTTTTCACAAAGTGGGCGTGGGATCTGCAGGACACGGTTTGGTAACGCATTCAAAAATTCTTGAAGTCCCAATGAGGGAGAAAAAAAAAAGCAGACTCTGATTAAAGTGCAAAAATTGTGGTGTAAGGTGATGGGGTTTGGAAGTCAATAATTGTAAAAATGCATGTAAGATTTGATAACAAATTGATGGAGGCATGGAACAAGAAAAGCCTAGCATCTTGCTTGGATCTCAGGAGTATTGGGCCTCACAAATAATTTAAATTTATTAATGTTTCACTGCTAATCACAACCAATCATTCCTATTTATAGCCATAACGTAACATGGATAAAGATAAAAGTATTAAATACAATCTAATTCAAATATTCATATCTAAGTTATCTAAATAGGATAATTTGAACAACAACAACAACAAAAACAAAGCCTTTATCCCACTAAGAGGGGTCGGCTATATGAATCATTTTTCTCAATTGTGTCCTATTTAGTGTCATATTTTCATTTAATTCTAATAAATTAAGATCATTTTTATGCAATAAGCCCAAGTCTTCCTAGGTCTACCTCTACCTTTCTTAACATAAGTCGAATCAAAACATCTACTCTCCTAATCGAAGCATCAGATGGTAGACATAATGTGACCAAACCATCTAAGGCGACTCTCTAATTTTGTCCGTCACTGGAGCTACCCCAACCGTATAACGGATATATTCATTTCGCAGTTTGTCTCTAAGTGCAAAGCCACTCATCCACCTAATCATTCTCATCTCGACAACACATAACTTAGCATTATGAAGTTGAGAGACTTTTTCTCTAATTTATGATCTTTGGAGAGTTATATCATCTTCCTAGTGCAAGTGATGTGGTTGTAGCTTGCCTAGGATCAGGTGGTAAATCTCCCTTAACGTCCGTACTACACCGTTTCATCAATCGGCACTGTTTTCAAACTAAACAGACATCGAGCTCATTCAATTGCTGTCCAACAGCAGGATATATGCATCTCTCCGTCTAAACGCCGCCGTCAAACTTCAATATTTTATTCCACTGCTATTCCAAAACCACGTCCGTCCAAACCTGCTAGAAGTGTCCTAGAATGGAATCACTGAGCTTTTACAAAGATAAACCAAAAAACGTTAACACATATAGAAAGACACTATACTTTTGAGTCCATATAATTCAATAGCAATTTCACCAAATGTAAAAATAATAAGTCTGTAAAAGAAAGCTAGGCTTCAGAGGAGACAAAAAAAATGAGGCAGAAAGATTAATCAATAATAAATCAATAAATATAACATTATATTGATAACTGAGACAACTATAAAACATACCTGCTGACTAAACTCAAGTTCGCCGATAGAGCGAATCAGAGTGGTTAGCCAATAAACATCTGAATAGGGATTCCCGTTGTTATCATTGTACTAAAAGAAAAAAAGAAGGAATAAAAACAAAAAACAAGCTTGCAAGAGCTATCATTCATAAAAAAATTTATAATATACCTAGTGAGTAAATAACCAAAGAAAACTGAAATAAACTCCTAATAAATAAGTTATCAACAATTAACGGACTAAATATTTATAAAGTATATATATCAAGACAAACAAAAACTCAAACTATCCAAGGGTAATTTACAAATTGTTTACGAATGTTAGTTAATCATATGCCTTCATGTATACATGCTGAACAAGAGAGAGAAAGATTTTAGTTATACACGATTGGTTTTTATCATCTCATTATATTGTTGATGATTTTATTTTAGCAGTGATTGACACTGTTCTAGGAGTCCTGGAAGTTGTTTTAATAATCAGATTTAGAGGTTAGATGATTGTGGAATAATAAAGGAGAGGGAATGTGTGAAGCCCATGGTGTTTAAGATTGGTGGCAATTTAGAGGATAGATGGTTGTGTGATAACAAGGGATATTAAAAAAAATGTATCTATCAATAATTATGTCAAACGGAGACAACCATTGATGAAACAATCAACACATATTAAATTTTAACAAAATTACAAGTTTTCTGTCAATATAATTCAGCTTCCGCAAAATTAAAAAATATGAATCTAAAAGGGTAAGAACGTTTGCAATATTAAATGGACTAAGCATAGAGAGCACTGGCTCCAGGCTAATTTACACCTTAAAGAAAGATTTCATAATTCTGTAACTCAAACGATTTAGCTGTTAGCCAAATCACCTCAATGTTTATCATACACATGCACCTTAAAGAAAGCTTAAAGCATTTGTAACTTAAAGGCGGGCTAAAGAGAAAAAAATTCAAAATAAATTCTTGACAATTATCATGATGCTTGAATATAGATATATTTATTGCATCTTGAATGAACGTAATTAAACAATTAGCCAAGGATGATTAGCATAACAAAAAATTGATTGAGATTTATTTATTAGTATTAAAAATGTTTTTTCATAGTAAGCAATTCTATATTATTCAATAATTTTGACAAGTTATTTGGTTGTCTTCTAAGTAAAGGATTTTTATAAGTTATTGGTAAGGATAAATGATATAGCAGTTATACAGAACTATCATCAAAAAAGAAGAGCAAAACACATTGGATCAAGATAATATAGGGTGTAGTGAGTACTATCCATTAGAGAGGGTTTCCAACACTTTGATACCCACAAAGTCCAATATGACAAAACAAATAGGACAGACATTACAACTAGCTTCGAATTCAGTAAATCTGGGAGAATGGAGAATCAATTTTTTCCATTTGGAGTCTCACACAAGATATATATATGTGTGTGTGTGTGCGCGCGCGCGCGATAAAGCCTTGGCTCATTGGTTGCGGCCTTTGGTATAAGTCCCTTGGGTCAAGGGTTCGAATCCCACCCATTACGGGAGGGTTAGAATAGCACACCGGAATGGAAGGGGGTTCGCTCCTCGGTTAGTTCAACCTATGGGATTGATTGGCGGTCTCCGACTGTCAATCAATCTTTTGAAAAAAAATAAATATATATATATATATATACATATATATATATATATGTATATATATATATATATCATATATATATGTATATATATACATATATATATGTATATATGTATATATATACATATATAGATAGATAGATAGATAGATATAAGGAGAACTTTTTATCCACAATACTAAAATAATATTCGATTGAATCATGAGACTAAACAGAGCTTGAATCATCTACAACTTCCACAACAAAACAATCAATTGCACCATTGATGAGAGTAGTAATATCACAAGGAGAGGTAGCATAAGTAATGGCTAGGCTGGCATATATCAAACCCAAACATGATCCTTGAGGGATCAGAAGTTCTACGTCCACAGTGGTGTTGACCTCGTTTTTGTCGAGGTTTAGCTTTCCTCCTAGGATTTAGGGTTCTAGCTTTAGGAGCTTCCCCGACGGTCTTAGATTCTTAGCAATGGGCCCACCTTTTTTTTTTTTTAGAATGCTCGAAACCACTTCGACACTCTTTTAGAGTCCGGACGGAGTTCTCGACCTCTAGCTCACGAGCGGGTAGGTTGGAATTAGCGTTAGGACTCCAAATCGAGTTCCTATAGGACCACTCGGACCTTAGGATAGCCTCGTGCACATTTTCTCGCACTACCGAGCACAAATTCCTCGAGCCACAGCCCTCGACGTCTTCAAATTATTCTCGACGGATCGAGATCGAAGTCGAATGCGCGAACGAGCGACATCAAAGTCGAATTTCAGCGAGATCGAATTCGACGCACTTTCGACTCGACCGGTGACGAGGTTCTCCGAACGGCCTCGGATCGCGAAACGGACTGCGCCGTTGCGTCCGGAACGTCGAATTTGCTAGGAAAAGACGTATAACTTGTCGTGTTTGGAGCGCGGACTCGCGACGTCAAAATTTGTCGTCCTTTTTTTCTATTAAATAAAATCTAATTTTCTATTTAAATCCCATTTTTAAACCCTAACCCCACTCTCTCATCCGGCTCGCCTTTTCTTTTCTCTCTCGACCCCGAGCCCTCCTCCCTCCGGTTCCCGCGCAAAGCTTCGGCCATGGTCCCGATATTCGCCACTTCCCCCGCTCTGTCCATGACGTGCGCTTTCGGCCTTCTCTCGCCCTACTGGTCGCCTCTTTCGCCGACTTTGTCGCCACTCTCTCCCGCTCCTTTTTTTTTCTCTCGTCAAGACCCCGTGTAAGTGGGACGGCTTCTGCCGGCTCTTCTTCGAGGCCGGCTATAAAAGCCTCTTTTGGATTAGGGTTTAAGGTTGGCTCTTATTTTTGTCTACTGGTGTTGTGTGTTACCATTGCCTTACCTCTCCTCCTCTTCTTCTCTCTTCCTCCGTTGCTCACGGTTTTCCCGAGCTTGTGTTCGAGTAAGGCAGAGGTGCTCGTTGGCCTTGCTCCTCGAAATTTCTGGAAGTCGGCTGATCGGTTTTGGCTTGGTTTGCGCCCTTGGTCTCCGTTGTTGGATTTTGGGGTTCTTTGCTAGGATACACACCGAGGTATGAGTTTCTTTGGCTCGATTTTCACATGTGAGGCTATTTACATATTGCTATGCTTCGAGTTGGGCGTGGTTATACATTCAAAATGGCATGGGGTTGCTTTCGCTCTTCTTTATTTATTTTGCATACTTGTCCTAATCTAATGTGAAGCATGGAATGATTTGTGTAGTTAAATTCATAAGGAGCTTGCTCTTTCTTTTTGCTCCTCCTACTTCTCTCGTTTTAAAAAAAAAAAGAAAAAAAAAAAAGAAAAGCATGTTAAGAGGGGAAGCTTGAGTTGATTCAAGCAAGTTCTATATATATTTTTTTTATTTATTTGGAGCATGTTGAGACTTATACTTGGATGTTGGGCATGTGAGAGTGCTTATCTAGACCTCATGTTTAGCTATATTTCAAATTTTGTCTTGGCTCGTTGGAAGCTTGATTGAAAGTGGATTTTATTTCATGTTGAAAGAAAATTTGGAGGAGTTGTCTTTGGGGCTTTTGTTTCTCAATTTTGGCTCTTGCTATTTCTCGGTTTTACCCCTCTCGTGGAGTGACCGATTTACTTTATCTTGCGGTTTTCTCGATCCCTGGATCGTTTCTAATCTTGTTTTCCTCTCGGTTTTGAGTTAATTCGAGCCTCACCGCTCGCCCGATTTTCTTGGTCCTCGGGATTCTCTTAAATCGACTCCGATGTGGGAGTGTATTAGCTTGAGGCTCGGTCGATCCCGTGAGCCTTATAGGGGCTCGGTTTGAGTCCTCGTTTCCTTTTTTTTATGGATGCGGCCGAGGCTTGCCGAAGCTCGTGTTTTAAGCTCAATTTAAGGTGATGTTTGGGGCTCGGGTCTCGACTTTGTAGTGAGCCGGCCGCACCTTCCGTTTGGAGCCTATAGATGGCTCGGGCTCGAGTTCGGTCGGGCTTTGTTCGGGTTGATTTGCTCGGTCGTCTAGTGATTTTAATCTCGAGCATTTTGTGGCGAGCCGAGCTTGATGTATTCGGCTCCTAGGCCTAGCCGTGAGTTTCTTTGTGAAATTTGGAGTTTGGTGGGAGGGGGCTTTACCTCTTATGGTTCTCATCTTTGTGATTTTGGGCTGTGGGTTTCGGCTTGGTATGTATCTCGTCCGAGAGCTTTAATAGGTGTGGGGATGCTCCTTCTTCCTTATTTCTTACTACATCTATTTGTGAGATGATTTGGATACATGTAGGCATGTTTCTTATTTGCCTCAACCAATATTTGATGGTTAAATGTTGAAATCGATGAAGTTATGCAAAGTTGGAATTGTGGCAATCATGTGATAAATCGATATCGGAATCGGTAGCGCTTGTTCCACACTCGTATAGGGCCTCGAGTTCTATGAAATTGAAATAAAAAAAAGAAGAAGAAAGAAAGAAAGTAAAGGGCAAAATCTTGGAATTTGTGATAGCCTCCTAGTTTAGTGAGCTAGGGTTCGATATCCCAGGCAAGACAGAACATTGTCTTTTCTTTATTTTACTTCATTTTTTATCTTTATTTATGATTTTTCCGCTATTCGGGAAAACAGGGAGTGTGTTCTTAGTGGTCTCAGTCCTTACCTTCTCCGAGAGTGTCGATAGTACCTTTAGTTTTTTTTTATAGGACATGTGAGGTCGGTCTGGAGTCCGGGTGATTTACTTGTCTTTCTCTCCTTTCCTGACCCTCGTCCCTAGTTCTCACCTTGCTTTCGCTCAAAGCACACACCTACAGTGGACGTGTAGGTGTGCATATATAACCTCCTCAGGTTATATATGGGGCCATCAATTGCAAGTGCCGGTGGTGCGACGATATGATGAGATCGCAAAACGAGAAAAATTACGAGAGTCATGGAATCGGCCGCCCGACTCGTAGACTGCAGTAGAGAGTGAGCGAGAATCACGGAACCGTTCGACCGTCCTCGGGGCTTCATCGCCGACGATCCAACGTTCGTAGCACGTACTTATTGTGATAATAACCCGTGATCGAAATGTTTTAAAACAAAAAATACATATGTTTGAAAAATATAAAAACTACCTCCACTACTACATGACTCTACTTACTCACGGCTTTTTACTCAGTATGCAAACCAAAAATGAAATGTATGAAAATTTATAAAGCGTTCACGGTTACTTATTCGAGTCGGATTAGGATCGCCTCTGCAGAAGTCTGGCCTAAGTAGTCAGCATCTGAGTCCGGACGTTAAGATGCCTGCGAGTCCGAAACACCACCGTGCTTACTGGTCTTTCTTTCAGGAGGCCCATGGCTTCTTGTAGTTCGCCATGAGTTTAGCGGTCGTCTGTGGGTTTCTCACTGTACTTTTTAGCTTTTCTACGGTTTTGTTTTGTTTTCGTTGCGGCTTTTCTGAGCTTTCTACTGACGTTTCTTTCTTTCTTTCTCGACTTTCTTAGTTTTCTTCCGTGATTTTCCTCGCTTTCTCGCCGTTTTCCTTCGTTTCTACCGTTGGTCTTCAGTACTTTCTACTTTCGTACGTACCGTGGTACTCCTGTTGAGCCAGGTGTTTGCCCACTACTTGTACTCTTGTTTTTTTTCTGCGCTAATGACTCTTCTGCATGAAATAAATAAAGAAAAAAAAAATAACAATAAACAGTAGAATAGCTACTGAGGATAAGAAAGCATACTGTACTTCGTAGCGTCTTTACTTTCCTTACTATTATACCTCGTCATTATATTTTACTTTTCAAGACATACTCACGTTTAGTCTAGTTCGTTTACTTTCAGTATACGTACTTGCTAAAGACGTTATACATTCCCGTACTTTCTCCTCGCTCAAGATGTTTTACTCGTTATAAGATGCTACTTCCCGTATGAATCTTAAGTATGCTCGTGTTCATCGCTTTCTTTTACTACTCCCTCACATACATGACACACTCACTTGTAATAAAATAAAAACGAAATAAAATGACTCGCATGTTCACTCGAACTTAAATCCTAAACTTAAATCGCGATCCGCAACGACGTGAGCATTGGAGCACGATGGGCAACGACTTGTCATCTTCTTCAAGAAAACTCGTATCTCCTTCAAGAAACCCATTCTTTAGCTTCGAATAACAAGCTTTGTGATTTCGATAAAAACGACTCGCATGTTCACTCAACTTAAATCCTAAACTTAAATCGCGATCTCGTAACGACGCGGAGACATGGAACGACGGTGGCAAGATCGGCCATCTTCTTCAAGAAACTCGTATCTCCTTCAAGAAACCCATTCTTTAGCTTCAAATAACAAGCTTTAGTGATTTCGAGGTAGTCCGCCTAGCGCGCATAAATCCTCACCTTTCTTTTAGGCTATTGCACCGCCTCGTTGTGCGATGTAAGCCCTAACTCGCTTGTGCTTCCGAGGTTGTCGTCCGATACGACGTAAGCCCTCCCGTTTTTCGGTAGTTTGCGATAATCGGGACATTATGCCAACGTAATTCCTATAATTAATTTGCAAGATTGAAATTAAAATAAATCTTTTTCCAAAATTTAAAGCCCAACCATAGATAGCTCGGACGTCCTCGAGGTCCTCCTCGAGATCCGCGACATCCCCTACCCTTTTTCCTTCGACTCCGTAAATAACCTGTTCCTCTCTGCGCCTTTCACCTATCGGATTTCCTACTACCAAATTTCGTCGAAAACCATACCTTTCGACTTCGTGAAGATAGAAACCCGAGATCTAAATCGAGAGTTCTTCGAAGTGATTTCGGTCATCCGAGGGTAATTAACTATGTGCTCGCTCTATAGTGAGTTTTAAAGACCTAGTATAATATAAACCCCGTTTAATTCTTTTCGTATTAAATAGTGAATTGTTTCGGTCCACATAAAAGGTTCGTGCACCGTAACGGATATCACGAATTTCGTGATTTATTCGATCGAGCGATATCATCAAGTAGGACGTCTATTCTTCGGATAGATGTGTTACTCGCAATATTTCGCTCGTTCATTCAAACTACTTAACAAATGGGATCCGTCCTTTCTAAATTTTCATATTTTAAAATTTAAAACTTTATTTTCAAGAATCAATACGTATATATACTAAATTAAAAACTCAAAGCTCCTTAAGCGGCCGACAACTTCTGGCGACTCCGCTGGGGACTAACTCTACTCTCCATTAAATCAAAGGTTTCTATTTTCGCACATCGGCAATGTGTCCATGTCCCTCATGGTCCGGATTGTCATTCTTCCGTCGTCTCGTTTCGCTCATTTCTTTCTGGCAAACACAGTCAATTCTTCGGATTTCGTAACCGTCCGTTTAAGTCACCTTTAAACGACGTGGTTCGGAATCCTAGGGTTTCTTTCGATTTTGCGGGGCTCGACCCCAATCAGGTGTGTTAGTGCGCGAGGTGCGCTCGTGATCCGGCTCGGATCGGGTCCCGATTTCCTTTTCACTTCGTGGTTCCCGGCTCGATTCTGCTATCGCAAATTAAACCAAATCTCTTCTCTCGTACCTTCCGTTTAAATCCCGAAATTAAATGAACAATAAAGATAAAATAAGGTGGAAACACCAAACGAATGAGGAATTGCCCAGTTTGCAGTACAAGTGCGGTAGCTTGAGTACTTCCGTTGAAACTGCAAGACACCGGACGTTATCGACTCCCGTAAATTCTTTAAATGCCGAGAACGATGTCTTCGCCAAAGCCGATCTTTTCTTTGCCTCCGGAGTAGAGTTCGCCGTCAATAGAGATGAGTCCGCCCGATCCGTCCGTCATTAGCTCGGGCAAGGGTTCGACGATGTTGAAGCTAAGTTCGGAGATGTGGCCGTTGAGATGACGAAGCCTCGAAATGAGCAAATCCGTTAAGCCTATCGTAATGTTCAACCCGAAGACCGGCTGAGAAACTCCCCATGCCAAAGAAGGAATGGATTGAAAAGAACTCAGATGCTGAGACTGTTTCTGCTCCTACTGTCGGATTCGCTACCGCCGTACCAGTCGCTCCGCTAACCAAAGAAAAGGGTATTCTACATGAGGAGTCAGTCGAGGCTTGTGTTCTACCGTCTCCTAAGTTCAGAATTGAGTCTGATTCAAAGTCCGTGCAGATGACAAAGGCACAGGAATGGAAACGCAATCAGGGAATTCTGAAGATCAATCAACCGCGACGGCAACCACAACGGTCTGATGAGCAGTCGTTCCAGTTGAGACCATACCAGATAGGCGGAAGAAAGGTTCCAGCAACGTCAGATCGGTTACACAGAAACTATTCCTTCAAGGATGATGCCGTGGCAAAGATGTTCAAAAATCTAATCAAGAGGCCAGAGTTCAGACTACCAGAGCCGAAGAAACCCGACGAGATCAACAAGAAAGGACATCCAAGGTATTGCCCATACCACAGGTTCGTTGGACACACCATTGAGGAGTGCTTCGCCTTCAAGGATTGGCTTGAGAAGAATTTCGTAAGCAGAAATGTAGCAATCCCGAATGAATATTTAAAAGGACCTGAAATAGGTTCTATAAATATGATGTCGAGTGATTCCATTAGCTTCTGCACGACGACACTGCTGCTCGAGGAAACAAGTGATGTTTCTCAAGAATCCCCTGTTGATCTTAAAGTTATCAAAGGAAAGTCAATCGAGTCCGCTTTGGAAAAGCTTCGAGCTAACATTGCACGACTGTCTAAAGATCGGAAAGAAGACTTTGAAGATGAAGATTACAACCTAACAGATTACATGGAGGGCAAATTCGCAGAAATCAACGTCATCGAGACCCGAGCCATGTTAGCCGCGAGCGACACTCCTCTTTGCGAGAACGCAGCGGATGAGTGGCGAGAGGTCGTCCAACAGAAAGATGAAATTATCAGCCGTCTCGAGAAGAAGATCGAAGAAATGACGACTGCTATGGCTATAATGCAAGGACAGTCGCACTCACAGCAAGTGGCATCTCCAGAGATGAACCAGCCCGAGATTGGTCATGTTACCGACGAACGAAGGGAAGTTGCTTCTGCAAGCCGAGATGAGCCACCAGAGAAAGATTCAACTCAGAATATGGTGCCAGAAAATGACATCAAGCAGCTGGTCGAACAACAAGTAAAGGAAGCCTTGGCCCAATCGAAAGGGGCGCATCAATTTCGAGGGTAGACCCTACCCGGAGGAGTTCGATTCCGTCCCATATCCTAAGGTTTCGTTCCACCGACCTTTAAGACTTTCGATGGAACCGGCAACCCCGTCGACGATGTTGCACACTTCCGGCAAGTCTTGCCGTAACGCGGGAGGTAGTGAGGCATTACTTTTCCGTCGGCTTCGTGAGCGGTCTTTCCGAATTGCATTTGATTGGTACGCGTAACTGCCAAATGGGTCGATCAAGACGTTTACAGAGTTGGAGAATTTGTTCGTGAAGAGATTTGCCGGGGTACATCACCACATTACTATCGGAGATCTTATGATGGAACGTCAGAAATCTACAGAGACTCTGCTAGAGTATATTCTACGGTGGAGAAACTTGAGCATGAAATGCGAGCCCCAATTGCAGGAGCAACATGCGATTGAGGTTTTACTCAAGAATATCCATGGACCGATAGCTTTCATGCTTAAAGGACTCACCATCAAGTCGTTTGAGAAACTACTGAGCAAAGCCAGCAGTCTGCAAGAAGAGATCAAGCATGCAGAGCCACAAGAAAAGGTTGAAGAGCCCAGAACAACAAAAGCATTTGAGAAGTCCGAAATAATGGCAATAGTCGACAAGGGAAAGCAGCTGATAGAGATACAGACCGAGCAGCTACCTCGATACGATCAACGAAGAAGAAGCCTCGGTACGGTCAAGATTTGTCACAGCAGTACAGTCAGCCGTTTCCTCAGTTCAGTCAGCCGCCTCAATGGTATGTTCCACACACACAGCAGTATGTTCAGCCACTAGAGCAGTATGTTCCACACCCACCGCAGTATATTCAGCATGTCCAACAGTACGGTCAGTGATCCAATCAATGAACACGATCAACGAATCATTCCAACGAGAGGACACTCCAGACGGATGGAAGGCAGAGTCGGTCTATGACCGATTTGTTGAACAAAGTATATCCCTTTAATGATGAAGCAGTAGTACAGATGTTCCGGACTTGATCAAAGGCTCGAGTTCGAGATTGCCTGAGGCAAAGAAGCCGGCGGAGGTTAACAAGAAGAATCATCCCAACTATTGCCCATATCATAGAATGCTTGGGCACACCATTGAAGGCTGTATCATTTTCAAAGAATGGCTGGAGAAAAATTTCAAGAATGGAAGCGTAACGATCCCCGATGAATATTTGAAAGAAACTTGAAATAAGTTCCATCAATATGATTTCGGGCGATGTATTTGCTTCAATTGATTTCTACGCACTGACAACGGACGGGACACTTTTTGGTTACTATGGTACTACTTTTGTTGCTTAGTATGATTAGTGATGGTCTGTACCGTTTTTCCTACTGCAATGAAGAAAAGGAGTTTGTTTTTGTCAAGAATTGCTCGATATTTGGAAAGCTCAAAATCGAATATTTTGCTAAGACTTTGACTTCAGAAAGAACGAAGTTAATGCCCTAATGACTGGGTCATTCACTTTAAGGAATTTGGACTGGGTCCTAAGTTGATTTCAAAATGACGATGATGCTTGAAATACGAGTAATCGACTTCGGATATCACGGCGCTTTTAATTTTCTCGCTATGTGTACGGTCCGGACTTTCGAAAAGTTATAATATCCCAGTGATTCATATCGAGGACATTTCGAATTATTAGTTGATGGAGTTTTGGCATTCAAAATCTTTAACGTAAATATGTCACCGCGTATACAAGTAATTCTCGTAAAACAAAAGGAACGAAAAAAAAAAAGTGTTCCCGAGGAGAAGCTCGACGCAATCAAAAATCGGTGTCACAATCCGGACATTCAAAATCTTTAATCCGTGTTTCACTGAGATATAGTAATCCTCAATAAAAAAAGAGCGAAAAGCTCAATAAATAAAAAAAAAGAATGCTCCATGAGAAGAAGCTTGGAAATAAGCATATAACCAAAAATCGGTGTCTTAATCTTCCCCGATTAATGAAACTCGGAAGGTTACCTAAGAAGTTTCCTCTGATATTATGCTTTGGAGAGAGTCAAGTGATTCTATACCTTTTGGCCGGTCATTAATTGGCTCAGAAATATCTTCAGACAATGAAAAATATTTTGATCACATGACCAGAAATTTTGGGATCTGCTTAGGCCCAGAAAGAAAGAATTAAAGAAACGACGACGTTATTAGCAATTAATGGAAATTCGACCCTGAAGTCGTGTCTTTCAGCGCCCAAGAATACAACTTCAACTTCAACTCGAAGAATATCAGAAAGATTTCTCGAATACAACTTCAACTTCAACTCGAAGAATGTCGAAAGATTTCTCGATACAACTCCAACTTCAACTCGAAAACGCCGTAAATACTTCTCGCAGTCAACTTCAACAACCTTTGCTGCAACCTGCAACAGATCAAATGGTGGATCGCTACAAACGAGGCTACGAGTTTTGTTCTCTCCAAGCAATGACGTCTTTAGAGATAACACACCTTTATAGGTGCTTGAAAGAATATAATTCGGTGACACCTTAAAGGGAGTTATTCTCTACACTTACCTTCAATCGAGTGGACGATACCTCAAGAAATGCTGTACATCGTGATGTTTAAATGACAGTTTTGTTCTACGAAGCACCGATGCTGCACTTGTCTTAAACTGGGTCCAAATCCCAAAATAAAAAATCAACATTTGAACGAACAAAAGAACTCTGCACCTTGTGAATTTTCAAAAATCTCTGCATAAGCATTTCGATAAAATTCAGCATTGCATGAACTTCTACAAACATTCTCTGCACTTTACAAAATATTTTCATAATCTCTGCATCCACGAATATCAGCAATGTCTTCAACTTCGCAATTATAAATCTCAAGAATATGTCCAGTCTTTCAGATTCATAAACCTCTGCATTCCCAAATATCAACAAAATCTTTTTGAATCTCTGCATAAATACATCTCAACAAAATTCTTCACGGTCTATGCATCCGTAAATCCTTAGCAATTCTCAAAGAATTTTCAAAGATATTCTCAGCGATTCTCAACGAATTCTCAAGCATTTCTCAGAGATATTCTCAAGATATTCTCAGCATTCCCAGCATATTCTCGGCATATTCTCAAGCAATCTCAAGAATTCTCGAGCAATCTCGAAGAATTCTCAAGCATATTTTCAAGCAATCTCAACGAATTCTCGACGATATTCTCAACGATTCTCGACGAATTCTCAGCGATATTCTCAACGAATCTCGCGATTTCGAAGATATTCTCAGCATTCGGGATAGGCTCCGCCGTACTCCCATCTCAAAGATATTATCTGCAGGCTTCAAGCACTCTGGATAGGCTTCCGCCTCATTCCTTCTTAGCATATTCTCGAAGACTCGGATAGCTTCGCCCTACTCCCTCCTCAGCAGCTTCTGCATTTTGCATAGGCTCGGTCCTACTCTTTCTCAAAGAATCTCAACATTCAACCATCTCAACGACGAAATTGAAATCAAAACGAGTCTTAAGCATTTGGGATAAGCTTCCGCCGTACTCCATCTCAAGATATTCTCTCGCAGCTTCAAGACTCTGGATAGGCTTCCGCCTCATTCCCTTCTGCAAGATATTCTCAAGCATTCGGGATAAGCTCCGCTCTATTCCCTTTCTTGCATGTTCTCGGCATTCGGGGTTGTCCTTCACTCCACTTCTTCTCAAGCACGAAATCAAAATTGAAATTGCAATTGAAATTGAAACACTCTGCATTTTGCATAGCTCCGTCCTATTCTTTCTCAAGCATGCACATTCGAGGTTGGGCTCGCCCTACATCCTTCTCGAAGATACAAATGCATTTGGGTGGCCTTCGCCCTACTCTTTCTCTGCGCATAAAATTAAATTTGAAGTCGGAAATTAAAAGTTGCAACTCTTAAGTTGAAAATTCCCCTCTTATTTCCCAAGTGAAGCTACTCGCTCTCTCTTTCTCGTTCTGCGTCCCGTCCTAAGTATTTTACTTGGCAGGCTTCTGTGTTGGTTTGTTGATCTTCTTCGGTCATCACCAATACGCGCGGTGCCTTTATCCGGCGCACCACACCTATTGGGGGTCCATTTGTTGACCTCGTTTTTGTCGAGGTTTAGCTTTCCTCCTAGGATTTAGGGTTCTAGCTTTAGGAGCTTCCCCGACGGTCTTAGATTCTTAGCAATGGGCCCACCTTATTTTTTTTTTAGAATGCTCGAAACCACTTCGACACTCTTTTAGAGTCCCGGACGGAGTTCCTGACCTCTACATCATACAGCGGAGTGGGTCGAATTAGCGTTATGGACTCCAAATCGAGTTCCTATGGGACCACCTGGACCTGTGGATAGCCTCGTGCACATTTTCTCGCACTACTGAGCACAAATCCTCGAGCCACGGCCTCGACGTCTTCAAATTATTCTCGACGGATCAAGATCGAAGTCGAACGCGGAACGAGCGACATCAAAGTCGACTTCGGCGAGATCGAATTCGACGCACTTTCGACTCGACCGAGTGACAAGGTTCTCCGAACGGCCTCGGATCGCGAACGGATCGCGCCGTTGCGTCCGAACGTCGAATTTGTTAGGAAAAGACGTATAACTCGTCGTGTTTGGAGCGCGGACTCGCGACGTCAAAATTTGTCGTCCTTTTTTTCTATTAAATAAAATCTAATTTTCTATTTAAATCCCATTTTTAAACCCTAACCCCACTCTCTCATCCGGCTCGCCTTTTCTCTTTCTCTCTCGACCCCGAGCCCTCCTCCTCTCGGTTCCTGCGCAAAGCTTCGGCCATGGTCCCGATATTCGCCACTTCCCCGCTCCGTCCATGACGTGCGCTTTCGGCCTTCCCTCGCTCTACTTGGCCGCCTCTTTTCGGCCGACTTTGTCGCCACTCTCTCCCGCTCCTTTTTTCTCTCGTCAAGACCCTCGGTAAGTGGGACGGCTCTCGCCGGCTCTTCTTCTCGAGGCCGGCTATAAAAGCCTCTTTTGGATTGGGGTTTAAGGTTGGCTCTTATTTTTGTCGTGCCGGTGTTGTGTGTTACCATTGCCTTACCTCTCCTCCTCTTCTTTCTCTTCCTCCGTTGCTCACGGTTTTCCCCGAGCTTGTGTTCGAGTAAGGCGAGAGGTGCCGTTGGCCTTGCTCCTCGAAATTTCGGAAGTCGGCCGATCGGTTTTTGGCTTGGTTTGCGCCCTTTGGTCTCCGTTGTTGGATTTTGGGGTGTTTTGCTAGGATACACACCGAGGTATGAGTTTCTTTGGCTCGATTTTCACATGCGAGGCTATTTACATATTGCTATGCTTCGAGTTGGGCGTGGTTATACATTCAAAATGGCATGGGGTTGCTTCTTGCTCTTCTTTACTTATTTTGCATACTTGTCCTAATCTAATGTGAAGCATGGAATGATTTGTGTAGTTAAATTCATAAGGAGCTTGCTCTTTCTTTTGCTCCTCCTACTTCTCTCGTTTAAAAAAAAAAAAAAAAAAAAAAAAAAAGAAAAGCATGTTAAGAGGGAAGCTTCGAGTTGATTCAAGCAAGTTCTATATATATATTTTTTTAATTATTTGGAGCATGTTGAGACTTATACTTGGATGTTGGGCATGTGAGAGTGCTTATCTAGACCTCATGTTTAGCTATATTTCAAATTTTGTCTTGGCTCGTTGGAAGCTTCGATTGAAAGTGGATTTTATTTCATGTTGAAAGAAAATTTGGAGGAGTCGTCTTTGGGGCTTTTGTTTCTCAATTTTGGCTCTTGCTATTTCTCGGTTTACCCCTCCGTGGAGGGCCGATTTACTTTATCTTGCGGTTTTCTCGATCCCGGATCGTTTCTAATCTTGTTGTCCTCTCGGTTTTGAGTTAATTCGAGCCTCACCGTCGCCCGATTTTCTTGGTCCTCGGGATTCTCTTGAATCGACTCGATGTGGGGAGTGTGTTAGCTTGAGGCTCGTGCGATCCCGTGAGCCTTATAGGGGCTCGGTTTGAGTCCTCGTTTCCTTTTTTTATGGATGCGGTCGAGGCTTGCCGAAGCTCGTGTTTTAAGCTCAATTTAAGGTGATGTTTGGGGCTCTTGTCCCGACTTTGTAGTGAGCCAGACGCACCTTCTCCGTTTGGAGCCTATAGATGGCTCGGGCTTGAGTTCGGCTCGGCTTTGTTTGGGTCGATTTGCTTGGTCGTCTAGTGATTTTAATCTTAAGCATTTTGTGGCGAGCCGAGCTTGATGTATTCGGCTCCCTAGGCCAGCTAGTGAGTTTCTTGTGAAATTTGGAGTTTGGTGGAGGGGGCTTTACCTCTTATGGTTCTCATCTTTGTGATTTTGGGTCCGTGGGTTTCGGCTTGGTATGTATCTCGGCCGAGAGCTTTAATAGGTGTGGGGATGCTCCTTCTTCCTTATTTCTTACTACATCTATTTGTGAGATGATTCGGATACATGTAGCATGTTTCTTATTTGCCTCAACCAATATTTGATGGTTAAATGTTGAAATTGATGAAGTTATGCAAAGTTGGAATTGTAGCAATCATGTGATAAATTGATATCGGAATCGGTAGGCCTTGTTCCACACTTGTATAGTAGCCTCGAGTTCTATGAAATTGAAATAAAAAAAGCAAGAAGAAAGAAAGAAAGTAAAGGGCAAAATCTTGGAATTTGTGATAGCCTCCTAGTTTAGTGGAGCTGTGTTCAAGCATCCGACAAGAAGTAATTGTCTTTTCTTTATTTTACTTCATTTTTTATCTTTATTTATGATTTTTCCGCTATTTGGGAAAACAGGGAGTATGTTTTAGGGGTCTAGTCCTCACTTACTCCGAGAGTGTCGAGGTACGCTTTTAGTTTTTTTTGTATAGACATGTAAGGTCGGTCGGAGTCCGGGATGATTACTTGTCTTTTCTCTCCTTTTCCTCGACCCCTCGTCCCTAGTTTTCACTCGTTTATCGCTCAAAGACACACCTACTGTGGACGTGTAGGTGTGCATATATAACCTCCTTGGGTTATATATGGGCCATCAACAGGCGGTGAAGTGCGGTGGGGACATCGACGAGACCGCAAAACGAAAAATTACGAGAGCGATAGAACGGGCCGCCCGACTTGCAGAGCTCGTAGGTAGAGCGAGCGAATCACGGAACCGTTCGACCGTCCCGGATTTCATCTGCGATACGGTCAATGTTCGTAGGCACTAGATCTTATTAGGATAGTCAACCCGTGATCGAAATGTTTTAAAACAAAAAAAATACATATGTTTGAAAAATATAAAAACTACCTTCACTACTACATAGCACCTACTTACCTACGCGCTTTTTACTTGTATGCAAACCAAAACGAAATGTATGAAAATTTATAAAGGTCCACTTCGACTATTCGAGTCGGATCAGGATTTCGCCTCGCGAAAGTCGGCTGCAGTAGTCAGCACTCGAGTCCGGACGTTACGACGGCTCCGAGTCCGAAACACCACCGTGCTTACTGGTCTTTTCTTGCAGGCCCACGAGCTTCTTCGTGGTTCGCCATGAGTTTAGCGGGTCGTCCGTGGTTTCTCACGATGCTTTTTGCGAGCTTTTACGGTTTTGTTTTGTTTTCGTTTGTAGACTTTCCGAGTTTTACTGGACGTTTCTTTCTTCTTCTCGACTTTCTTAGTTTTCTTCTGTGATTTTCCTCGCTTCTCGCCGTTTTCCTTCGTTTCTACTGTTGGGTCTCCGTGATTTCTACTTTCGTGCGTCACGTGGTACTCCTGTTGAGCAAATGGTGTTTGCCCACTACTTGTACTCTTGTTTTTTCCGCGTTAACGACTCTTCCGCATGAAATAAATAAAGAAAAAAATAACAATAAATGCATATGCTATGTAGGATGAGTGATAAGCATACTGATACTTGCATGAGCGTCTTTACTTTCCTTACTATTATACATGCGTCATCATATTTTACTTTTCGACATACTTCCTGTTGATCAGTACATTTCTTTCAATACATATCTTTAGCTTAGACGTTATACATTCCTCGTCTTTCTCCCGCTCGGATGTTTCACCTGTTATAGGCGTGTTACTTCTCGTATGACTTAGTATGCTCTTCCCGTTCTTTCTTTCTTTACTCTCTCGTCATCACGGTTACACACCTCACTTGCAATAAAATAAAAACGAAATAAAAATGACTTGCGTGTTCACTCGAACTTAAATCCTAAACTTAAATCGCGATCTTTGCAACGACGTGGAGCATGCGAGCACGATGGGCAAAGACTGGCCATCTTCTTCAAGAAACTCGTATCTCCTTCAAGAAACCCATTCTTTAGTTCAAATAACGAGCTTTGTGATTTCGAGGTAGTCCGCTAGCGCGGCATAAATCCTCACTTTTCTTTTAAGCTTGCACCGCGCTTCATTGTGCGATGTAAGCCCTAACTCGCTTAGGTTTCCGAGGTTGTCGTCCGATACGACGTAGCCCTCCCGTTTTCGAGTAGTTTGCATAATCGGGACGTTATGCCAACGTAATTCACATAATTAATTTGCGAGATTGAAATTAAAATAAATCTTTTTCCAAAATTTAAAGCCCAACCATGGGATAGCTCGGGACGTCCTCGAGGTCCTCCTCGAGATCCGTGACATCCCCTACCCCTTCGCTTCGACTCGGAAATAAGCTATTCCTCTTTGCGCCTTTCACCTATCGGATTTCCTACTACCAAATTTCGTTGAAAACCCTACCTTTCGACTTCGTGAAGATAGAAACACGAGATCTAAATCGAGAGTTCTCGCGGTGATTTCGGTCATCCGAGGGGTAATTAACTATGGGGACTTGCATCATAGGGAGTTTTAAAGACCCAGATAATATAAACCCCGTTTAATTCTTTTGTATTAAATAGGGAATTTGTCGGTCCACATAAAAGCGTTCGCGAGCCAGAACGGATATCATGAATTTCGTGGTTTATTTGATTGAGCGATATCGTCGAGTAGGACGTCTATTCTTCGGGATAGATGTGTTACTCGCAATATTTCGCTCGTTCATTCAAACTACTTAACAAATGGGATCCGTCCTTTCTAAATTTTCATAATTTAAAATTTAAAACTTTATTTTCAAGAATCAATACGTATATATACTAAATTAAAAACTCAAAGCTCCTTAAGCGGCCGACAAGTGGATGAGACAAAACATGTAAGACAAGGGCTGCTGGCATCCATTGAACCATCAATAGCAAGTAAAGGCAAAACTTGTAATGTAATATCCAAAGCTTGAGAACTTCCAAAGGAGGTAACGTAAATGGATAAACTCTAATCGATCATAATTATTTACAATGCACAAATCTGAAAGAGCCCATACCATGAGCAAAAGAGCCCCGTAACATTAGGAACCCTAACGATGAATTCCTTGAAGAAATCAACAAAATAAATGACGAGAAAATTTTGCAAAGTTTTAATTGCTTGAGCAAACCTACTGATACCGAAATTAAACCGAACCACGGCCGAACGACAAACTTTATTACAGACTTCAAACTACAACGACGAATCCTCGACATGAAAAAAACACGAATGCGTAAGAGCAAATAACAATGACAATGCTGCAAAACAAGGAAAAGAAACACAAAACATAAGAACGGCTCACTAGAGGAGAGTTGCCAGCCAAATGAGAGGGAAGGAAGCTGCGATCGTGCTGGAAGGTGGTCGACAACCCGGGGCTGCGGTGCCGGATGATGGGCAAGTGAGTGTGGCCAGCTGGGAGAAGTCAGCAGCAAGTTCTGGCAGCATAGAAGAGAGTGGGGGAAGTGGTAGTGGACTGGGAAGCAGCCGGAGTTGGTGTTGGGGGCTGTACAGCAGCAGGAACCAGGGTCCAAGGGGCTCACCAGCAGTAGGTAGAAGGCTGGAAGGCCGGTGCGGCTGTTGTTAGGCAGCTGGAAGCAAGGACAGCAGCAGGAAGGGGGTCAGAAGGCCTGTGCTGCTGCTGGAAGACAGCTGGGAGCATGGATAGCAGCAAGAAGAAGGCTGGAAGGCCTGTGCGGCTGCGGGACGGCAGCTGGAAGCAAGGACAACAGCAGGAAGAGGGGCTGAAAGGCCTGTGCAGCTGCAGGAAGGCAGCTGGAAGCGAGGACAACAGCAAGAAGAGGGACCAGAAGGCTTGCGCAGCTGCGGGACGACGGCTGGAAGCAGTGACAATAGCAAGGAGAGGGGCGGAAGGCCTGTGCGGTAGATGGAAGGCGATTAGGTGGCTTGATGGCAGCAGAATACATGAAGGTTGGGCCCGTAAGGGAGAAAGCAGCGAGCAAGTGGAGAGGAATACGGAAGGATAACTATCTCCACGGGATCGAGTTACAGCCGGAGTACTCCCTCGAACTGTTGAAGAAGATCACAACCTAGAACAAGTTACACTCATAGCACCTCCTCACCTTCAGATATAACCCTAGAAGGGAAAACAGCCGCTAACAGCAAGCTGGACAGAAATCTGAAATCAGGAAGACTAAAAATTGAACCCTAAGTCAGCAAACAATGTATTAATAAAAGGTACTGGTAGTTAGAATAGAAAGGAATTAGAATAGGAAGTACATAGAATTAGGAAGGAATAGAAAAAGGCAAGAAATAGAAAAAGGAAAGGAAGAAAAATAAGCAAGGGCTGGGAATAGGAAATGAATAAAATTAGGAAAATAAAGGGGGGCGACAGATTTGAAAAGGGAGGATCCTCTCTCTTTGGGCATCTATACTGTTGTAGCAGCTAGAGTACCGGGTCAAGTTAAGCTCCCACATCACCTTCAAATTCCCTCCTTTGTCAATATTCACAAGAGGTAGTGCAATGTATACCGTCCAAGCAAAAGAGAAAAAACATCTACCTTAACAAGTACATAACCTATAACATACGAGTAAATCTAGCAGCAGCAGCATCCACTTGAATTAGTTTGCAAAAAATGAAAGAAAATGACTATAGTGTGGATTAATTGAAGTGATGGACCAAGAGGTAAAGTACAAAAGTTCCAAAAAGGGTTAATTAGTGACTCCTTAGAAGCACCAAAGCAACCACTTTTGCATTCACATTTCAGGCCCATAAAAATGATAATAAGGAAAAGAAAAAAGCCTTGAGCCTACTCCCATAGAGAGTTCGATGAGCACGTGAAGTTAATCAGGAAGCCCAATTAAGTAGTCATCTAGCAAATGAAGAAATAAAAAACAATTGGAGTAGAGAAATAGACCTAATATATCAGAAAGCTCTGCTTCAAGAAAATGGATGATATGTAAGGCAGAGATTAACTTGAACAATCACCGACCCAACCTAGTAGGAAAAAAAGTACAAGCATGTTGTTTGCACTATAAAGAAACATTTCCCTGATAACGCAATTTTCCACGCCCTCTTTTAGAGTTATTTGTTTTAAATTTACTATTTATTTGAAAATTTGATACTTATAATTCAACTATTAGATATGTAATTAATGATCAGAGGCCAACTTTGCATGCCATTGTGATTAAAGAGGAGTGTAAATGAGCAAAGTTGACTCCTGAGCCTCCTTGGCTAGGCTCAGCTCAATAAATGGCTCGTGAATTGAGCTAGACAAGCTAACAAGCCAAGACTCATTAACACGTGGGAAAGCTCGTCTAAAAACTAATCAACATTAAAAATTCAACACTTCGTCTTAAAATTTTAAAATAATATATCTAAAAAGTGATATTTTATATTTTGTTTTAGTGTATTATTTACCTCCTAATTTTTCATTCTATTTGTAATTTTATTATAACACTAATTTTATTTAATAAAAGAAACATTTAAATACATAGCGCACAAGTCATATGTATTTAACTATCATACACCTAAACATTAATATTAACATACACATCACTCAAATCTTTAATTTCACGTAGAAAATAGAAATAGTAGCGCTTTCTAAAAGTTTAATACATCTTTTCAAGTCTAGGTTTAAAACACCAAAGTACTATGTATATAAATATAGATTAAGTGTCACATGTAAATACATAAGAGTTGTGTGCTATATATGTAAAGTTCCCTAAATATTATTTTCTCTCTTTCTTAACAAACAAGTCAGCTCGTTCGTAGGTCCGAACTAGTAGAATTTAGCTCGAACTCGTTTCATTACTCAAGCCAAAACTGAGAGTGGATCAAGCTCAACCCGACTCATTTACACCCATATGATTAAAGCTTCAAGACTCTAAAACACCTAAGACATGAAGTTTAACTGAGTTGACATTGGGAGAAACGGAAACAACCAGCGACTGAAATTGCATTAACTGACAATCATACCATGCCAGCAAGAGAAACATGGCATTTCATAAAAGGGTAGGATGAACCATTCATAAATAATCACAAGAATTGTTTGGCAGATGAATTACCTTCAAAAGTTGCAAAAGAAATTCAACTGCTTCCCTTGGGCTTTTATTGTCTGCCGCTCTAACCATAGCTATGGCATAGGGAATGGCCTACAAAATTAACCAATAATGAACTCAACTCCTGCAGTAGTAATACATCTTACAGAATCTTGACACGCAGAACAAAAGAACCCAAAGGCCCTACAACAGACCTTAACAGACACTAAATTAACATATAGTTACAAATGAGCAAGCCTTGAAATAAAGTAGACACGAGTCCATATAACTAGTGAATGAAACGTGGAAGGGATCAACACATAAATAAGTCTTTCAGTGGGATAAAATAATTCCACCAATCTGCTCTATAGATCAATATGGTAGCACAGCCATGAGAATTTTGAGCCAACCTGATGAAACTAAAACGTAAGTTGATGAATTTTTAACTCGTTAAATACCTTTGATAGCATCATAATCATTTAAAGTCATCCTTGAATACAAAACAATATTTAATAAACATTTTCTAGTTGCATAACGGGTAACTTGAGCAGGTTCAACGTTATACCGAGTTTCAAACTAAGCTACAAAATCTACTTTTATTCATTGTCAACAGGCCTAATAATCCGATTTAGAAAACCTAATTTATTAACATGATCAGTTGCATGAGAAAGACAGATGGGCAACTCATTTAATTAAGTTGGTATTTATTAGAAGTTAAATTAGGAAAAAATTTATTTATGAGGATTAGATTTATTTCCTTAGATTGAATTTATTTCCTCTCCTATTTTAGATTTATTTCCTAGAATTGGATTTATTTCCTTTCCTATTTTATGTTGTTTTTTTAATCTCCAATTAATTATTAAAAAAATATTATTTGAGAAATAGACGTTATATCTTTTCTTTCCTGTTATTTTCTTTTTCTTGTCTTTATTATTCTAGAATTTATATAAGGTGCATTCATACCCACATTTCATATCAATAAAATAATTACGCTGAATTCCGAAAATCAACATGGTATCGAAGCCTTGAATAAAAAAATAAAGTCTCCCGCAGAGGAAGAGAAAACCACCAGCTGCTGAAAACTTCCTTACTCCCTGCAACCGACAATTTTATCCCTCCATACCCTAGTTGTTGGACCTTATTCCAAAGCCAAAAATCACTTTGCAGGCCTCTTTCTCCCTATTGTCCCCTTCCAAGGCACTAGATATCCCAACAGATAGCCGGAAATCCTCCCTCAGGCCTCTTTCTCCCTGCAGTCCCCTTCCCGACACAAGAAATTCTTGCAGTAACCAAAAATCCTCCTCAACATTTCTCTGTCAACATAACAGCTTCCTACCGCCAATTTTTGCTTGCTACATATCCATCTCTGTCGGCATACTCAGGGACTGCTTAGGACAGCTGCAACTTATTAAAAAGTTGTTGTGAAGCTGCCAAAAAATAATCTGATGTTCAAAAAGCTGCAGTGGCAATTACAATTTTTTAAAGTTAGGCCGCAACTAGAAAGTTGTCACCGCCACTAGCATGGATCGATGGGAAAACACAGATTTCAGCAATAACTTTTGGAAAAATGCCAAAACGCAGTATACCCAAACATATAAAATTATGATGCGCCACCACCGCATCGCCGCCCCTGCAGTCCCCTTCCAGATACAAGAAATCCTTCACACCGCCACCGCACTGCAGCCCTAAACAGACCCTCAACCAGAATTCCCAGTTGAAACCCTCCTCTTGGTATTCCTCTGTCAGGATGCTTCTTTCCCAAACCAACAGCGCTAGAAAGTAGCAATGGTAGCAAGCCGCATCTTAATTTCACTACAGGCCCGCATCTCCTGCATCTAAATTTCAGCCATATTCCTTTAGCAGCTTGCAGGCGCTCATCTACAACCCTGCAACCCATATATGTTATTTTTTGCAGGCCCGAATCCCCTCTGCCGCATCTCCAGCTCTCGACTTAGGAAATCTCCCTGCTGTCAGATCTTATGTCTTCTCAAAAAATATGCCAGCTTGCAGGACTTCAACATAAAGAATTTTCTCCAACCGTCGGAAACTACTCTTTCCTGGAGTACCGAAACTCTTCCCAGCCTCCAGAATTCTGCCTGCAACAGACTTATAGTGTTTCTCCCTACAGTAGGATCGAGCTGTCCCTCTCCCTTCAGGCCCTAGACGCTTGAAACTTCCTCTCTGACTGCTGAAAAACTTCATGTAAACTTCCTTGGTGAAAACAACTTCCTGTAATCTTTCCGTTGCATCTGGATCTCCTCTTATTGGCGTTGAAGTTCATGTTCTTAAAATAAGAGTTAATGAGTTTGTGCCCCCTCTACCACCACAGAAATAGGATGCAATTAATAGACTAGGATTCAAGCTATTGAACAAGGTGGCAATGTTGTTTCCCTATGATTTTAGAGGAGACTCAGTTGATATCTTCGGGCATTTTACATGAGATTCCAGTCAGAGAAAAGAATATTTTCTCTTTTAGAGGTATTCCTCTATCTTTGGCGGTCCTCTGTTGATTGCTCTTATTGCAGGAGAATCAGTCATTACTTTTGAGAAGGCTCCTTCCACGGAACCAATTGAAGAGGCCCTCAATATTCTTAATCTTATAATTTCTTTGAAGGGAATCCATGCTCCAGATCCATTACAGGTAGTTAGCACACGTTGGGTAGTAGATAAGTTCACATATGGATCATATTTTTATGTAGTTGTTGGATCATCTGGCGTTGATTATGATATTTTGTAGAAAGCATTGGTAATGAAATGATGTTCTTCACTAAGAGGCAGGCAACAAACAAGAGATATCCTGCTACAATGCATGGTGTTCTCCATAGTGCTTTCAAAGAGGCAGCTAACATATTTAGTGCAACTGGGTGGTTTAAGATGCAGATGGTGGATAAAATAGATGTGAAGGAGGTCTTGCATTTGGATAAGTTGTTTGTCTGTTGACCTATCGTTTAGTAATTATTAAGCTCTCCATGATCCAATTGCAGGGAATCCCTTTGTCATTATCATTGGTGTCGGATTAGCAGGGCTTGATGCTACCATCGACCTAATTTCACCAAGTTTCAAGGTTATCGTTCTCGAAGGCTATCTCTGCCCCAGCAGTCGTGTCCTTACTAGAAGGTTGCAGGGCGTTGGTGTCGTCATCGCAGTTGGCCTTGGAGGTAGTGTTCTCACTAGCATCAAAGGAAATCCCCTCGGAATGCTCGCACAGCAACTCGGCCTCCCACTGCACAAGGTCTGTAATAAGTGGTTGATCACGCGGTCGATTCAAGAATCGAGGTTGCATTTAATCAACTGCTCGAGAAGGTTTGCAAGCTCCGACAGTATATCATGGACGAGATAAACATCGTCGATACCTCCCTTGGTGAAGCGCTCGAGGCCTTCCGATAGGTGTACGTCATTACTGAGCCTGAGAAGGAGCGGATGCTTCTATATTGGCATCTTGCAAACATTGAGTAAACCAACGCTACTCATCTCGCCGACCTTTCCTTGGTCTACTGGTACCAAAATGACCCTTATGAGATGGGTCGTAATCACTGCTTCATTCTTGATGGAAACAACCACTTTATATGATCTCTCATATAGGGAATTCCAATATTCTACGAAAAAACGGTGAACAAAATTCAATATAGAAGTGATGGGGTCATGTTTTATGTTGATGGGCAGACCTTGCGTGGTGATATGTATTTTTACACTGGTGTACTTCCTTTTTACCTGCGGGCCATACCTTGCAACATTCCATGTAGGTGTTCTCTATCTTTTCCTGGAGTCTATATCTTGCAAGTGTTCTTCCTTTCTACCTGCACAACCGTACCCTACAGCTTTCCCTTCATGTGTTATTGTTTTTCCTGCAGGTCATACCTTGCAGATGTTCTTCCTTTTTACCTGCAGGACCATACACTATAGCTTTCCCTACAGGCTTTCTTTTTCCTACAGGCCATACCATGTAGGCGTTCTTTTTTTTTTAAACCCACACGTCATACCATGTAGGTTTCCTGTAGGTTGTCTACTTCCTTACAATCGGGCAATAGCATTACCTATAGAAGCCTTTTGTCTATCTACACAATGCAAAAATTACAATTAAACACAATTGCATTCAACTAGATGTCAGCATTACTTGTAGATTGTTTGCTTCCCTGCAAACTTTTCTGCAACATTACATGTACGAATCTTCTATCTATCTACGGACACTGCAAAAATTGTAATCAAAGACAACCATAATCAATTAAAAATATCCCTAAATGCTCTTGGGGTTGATTACCAAGTACGGGATGAAGACTTCAAGTACTATGTCACAAAGAATCTTCCTTGCCTATTGTTTGATATTTTCAAATCAAGTTGAACATGGTTGTCAATCAAGTTTCAATTTGAGGGAGAGTGTTAGAAGTTGTATTAAGAAATAACTTATCCATGTTATAAGTTGAAGATTAGATTTATTTCCTTAGATTGGATTTATTTTATGCTTTCTTCTTTTATGTTGTTTCCTTTATCTCAAAATAGATATTAGAAATTGATTAATAGGAGATATAGGTGTTATAACTTTCCTTTCTTATTATTTCCTTTTTCTTTTCAATTTTAGGATTTATGTAAGGTGTATCTATACCTTCTTTAATATCAATAAAATAATTCCGTTGAATTATGAAAAATCAAGAGTATTTACTACACACATCATCAATAGTTATATCATTAAGTAGATTCTAGCCAACAAGCTTGACAATCCAATAGTATTTAGCATAAGCTTTGTCCAATTTTTGTAAGCATTAGGAGTCGCTTTGAGTTTGACAGCGCATGACTTGAACCTAGCTCAAACTCAAAATATTTGCAATTAGCTAAACATAAACCCAAATCAAAATCAAAGTAAATCTTGAGCCAAGCTAGCTTGTTTCAATAAGATTCAATTTTAAGCAAACTACAAATCCAAACTTTTCAAAGAAAATATTTGATGTTTAAAGGTCACAAACTTGGGACTTCTTTCAACTAAATCAAGACCAAGTGAGCACACAAAGCAAACATTTGTCTAAAATTAACATAGCAGAAATATACATCTTTCAAGTGAGCCGAAATGGTTTAAAAACAAATTGAAATTGCACGAGTTTAGAATAGGGTACTCACGGCTACAACTATTTTGAATTAATTCCAAACTAACAAAAAAAACCCTGGTGAGTTCCAAGTTCAGAGCAACATAACAAGCCTTAGTAAACATGCAAGGGTTTGATATGGAAACATCTAAAAAGGCAGCATTTGCTTGACCAGACTGGTATGTAACAAATAAAGCAGTACAACTAAACACAAATGCAGTTTAAAATGATTGAACAGAAGATCAAACAATAAATTATGATCATATTTATACAATATAATTTTGGAGCTTTGAATGGTAAGGTTAGAGATCAGTAGATATAATTAACAAGGGATTTGATCCTGAAGTTAACCAACAAACCGATAGGAAGGCAGATTTTATTATGCCAAAACAACGAGGTTACAATCACCACCCAAAACAGGAAAGAAAATACAACGCAACACAGCTCTCCGGCTAGAGCAAGACTGGCAAGCCGTTCGACAGGTGAGAGAGCTGGAAGAGGTGGGGTAGTCTGGAAGGGTGCAGGCAGAGTTGTGGTCCAGCAGGGTGTGGTGATTGCACGGCTGGCTCTAGGATTAGAGGCAGCAGCTGGTGGTGATGCGGATAGAACTTGCGGTATTGTGGGAGAATGGGAAAGAACCAACAGTGATACCTAAGGGGGGAGAGGTCATGCAGCAGCAGGTTGAGCGGCAGGATGTAGTTACGACGACAAGGGGGGAGAGAGAAGGCTTGCGGTAGAAGCATGGATGGAAGAGGCCTGACAGCAGGGAAAACAGGGGAATGGGGATGCAAGGAAAATGACAACAAGGATAAAAGGGGAAGATACACACCACCTCGAGATGAGTTACAGCCAGAGCACCTTCTCACTATCGTATAATGTCCTTAAAGGGGGCAAAACGCCGGCGGCTGTACAGAAATCTTAACCCAAAAAATAAACCTAAAATAGAGAAAGCAACCGATAAATAGTAGTCCATCACTTGGGTGGCAAAGCTAGCCACCAGACTCGGGGTCCGCCGGCCCCGTTGATCCAACTAGCTGGACCAATTCAGCGAGCACCTAGTTCAGCTCCTCCCTAACCTCGTGCTAGGATTGAATGCCACATGCTTGAAGAAAAGAGCCACATGCTTGAAGAAAAGAAATTAAATAGAGTTTAAAATAATACTGATACATATATCTTGAAAAGATAAAAAAAATCAAAAGAAATAATTGGTCTGAAATAAGTTTTTAAAGAAATAAAGGTCCACAACATAACATTCTGCACTCCTGGGTTGGGATGAAATTCACATACAAATTGTCAAATGAGTAAAATTAAAAATAAAAAACTCTTTCTGATTTTAGAAACTGCCAAGCAATTTTAACAGGAGCAATATCAAGGACCTGAAAATCAGCTGCCACACTAATGGGGCCAAAAAAGCATACCATAGTGCAAAGCGAATGTGGACTGCAAGTAAAATTTAACTGCACAAAGCAAACCTTACAAACACTGTATTTGTGACGAGATCCCCTATGTCATATGATAAGCAAGGTCTTGAATCATATAGAAATCAAAAACCTAAAGATTGAACTAACACAATCCAAGTGCAAATACCATTCCAATTGAAAAAAAAAATAATGGAAAGAGCAAGAGGCTAGAACATTCATAATTCCAGTTGATAATGACCTTATCATATCAACTGAACAATAAATACTAACAAGAGACATGAACTAAATGCAATTTCAGCTCCAAATAATTCAGAAGTACAGCGTTTTCATATAAAACGAAGAAAAAACAAATCAGTAAGATTACAGTATAAGAACAAATAATTGTATAGATTTTACTTATATTTCCTACCTCGCAGCATTACCTCGAGAACAAAGTACTCCGGAACATCACGAAAGTCATTAGGCCTGAAAAAATTCAGTCAAGTAAACAAGAAATTCATATTTACAGATAACAAGAAGACATCAAAAAGCAATATGAGAGTTGAAGTAAATGTTCACCTAGGCAATCCAATATCACTATCATATCTTCTACTCTTGTAGAACTTAATTAAATGCATTAAACCAGCCCAATCGGATCCCTGCAGAATTGAGAAATTAAACGGAAAAAAATTACCATGACAACTATTACATATTATGTGCTATCATAAACAAGACGAGGAGAAAAACAATCATAAATCTGTAAGCAAACAAAAGATGATGAATCAAATGAAATCCAGCAAAATAGAAGAGAGATGATGATGATACAATAAAACATTAAATTACAATTACCTTTTAAATGAGACAAATTTACATAGGATAATCATGCTTTGCATAGAATGACTCTCAATTTTGAAATGAAAGGGAGCTTGAAGAATCATTTGTTCCTAGGTAAATGACATAACTAACTGCAATGATAATCATTTTATATTTTTCTAAAGACATTCAATAAAATTTATATAAATTTATCAATGGCGACTAATTATACGGCCTAGCGCATAAGGGATCATGTGACCAACCCCTTGAAGATGCCTAGAACTTTTGACAACAGTGTTGCTATCAAACTTGTCAAGTTCAATGTTTAAAATTAACACAATTGAGTGTTGAGGAATTTTCTTTTATTGATAAAGGCTTTAACCTCAATTTACTTCAAGGCATAAGCCTCAAAATTGCACCTTTAAAATAATAACAAATATAAAATATAAACATTAACGCAAATCTTGGAGGAATTGGGTAATGAGGTTCAAAAGGGCACTCTCTAAAATAATAGTCAGAGCGTCATATTCCTTGTCAAAAATCCAGCATTTTAATCCAGGATCAAGCACATTCAGATCAGGTATCATTTTATTCAATCATTATTAGATGACAAACAGTTATGACTTGAGAAAATTTATGGAAGCAAAAACATTGTTGATATATTGACTAAGGACGTTACACTTGAGAAACTGAAATTGTGCTCAACTTCAGTTAGTCTTCTAGCATGATGACAAGAGTCGTGAGTTGCAGAGGTGGAGGATATCACACTTTAAGGAAAAGGTGATGCAGTCAGTGGATGATGCAGTCAGTGTCACAGTTTCCAAGTGGGAGATTGTTGAGTATCGTGGAACCCAGACCACTTCCTAAATTGGCGATCTCTTGCATTTTTTGGAAATTATTTAATATATTTAATCACATGTATTTATTTCCTTGATTTCTTCCAAACGGCTGATCTCCCGCTCTCCAACCTTTCTGTTATGGATTCACGAAATAAGGCAAGTAGCTAATTCCTAGTTAATCACTTGGTACAAAATCTCACCAGCTGCTCAAATCTCCCGCCTTCCTACGCCCTCTTCGTAAATTAAAAGCCAACCAAAGAAGGCACTTCTTGTTCATAGAAGAGAAGGCAAATATCCTGGTTTTTCCCTGCTGCTTCTGCTCGGTGCTTCAGCGTACAGAAAGTTGAGCTCTACCAAAAATCTTCTGCTCCGATTCCTTTTGCTCACGACAGACGAAAGACATCGCAAGATTGATTTCCCGTTTCTCCTTTCTTTTGGTTGTTACTCTCGAGTAAAGAGATAGACAAGGTGAGGAGAAAGAGAGGAAGAGAAAGAGAACTTTTCTTGTAAGTCGGCTTGATCAACGGTGTAATCCTCAAAGTAATAAAATCCTCTGCAACTCTGGGGACGTAAACAATTTGTCGAACCACGTAAATTTGTGTGTGCTTGTCTGTGCGAATTTTCTCGTTCCGGTTCTTTTGCTTTATTGCCAACATTTTTTTCACAACACAAGGGAGGGAATGAAGAAACTTAATCTAAGAAAATCATAGCTCCACAAAAAATGAATGTTTGAAGAGGTCAATTAAAAAGAAAAGTACAATATATGATATCCAACAACAAATACATACAAACTAACACATTCTAACAAAAGCTGATATCACAAGCCAACATGCAACGCAAAACCATGACATGCCAAAGTGAGATACAAATGCAGTGACAAGAAGATGCTTACTTCAAAGCATAAAATTAGAAAGAAAAAAAAAATAGGAAAAATTATTTCCTAAATCATATGATATATACATGGTTAGATTATGACATACATGCATACAAAGATATACTTCAGTCTACCACCACACGTTAACATGGGATAACCTGGACACTGATACGTATCAAAATTACCACACCGAACAATTAAAACATATTTCAAATAAATGCAACCAAGGGTGCCTGCAGAATGTCAAAACTTATGTCAGAAATTACAATATTCAAAGAAAATACTCACCTTCAATAAAAACCGAATGGTAGAGTGGAAAAAAAAATGTTAAAACGATCAAATATTTTCATGATAAACTCCATGTAAGTCAACAAATGCGATCAGTCTTTAATATAAATCCTTCATTTTTTTTTTTTTTTCTGGTTATAAATGTTGAACCTAAGCCTGTCACGTTAATGAAAAATTTAAAATAACAATAATAATAATAATAAGAGAGGAGATTCGGTAAATGCAGTCAGCAAAGGACTGCTGCCAATATAGTAATGAAAGCTAACCATCAAAAGAATAAAAATCAGCTTTCAGAAATTGATATCAGTCTGATTTAATGTAGACATTGAAGTTGTTAATTAATAATGCGCTAAGATGGCAATTTGAAGTGAAAAAAATTAACAAGGTTAATAAGAAAAACAGAGAAAACTGTATACTTAAAAATTTTCAGCTAGTCTTTTGTCTTAATATAAAGAAAACTAGAAAACATTCTCAACGTCATGAGTAAACTACCTCAGAAGCTGTATGTGCCAATGCGTATGCTGCTTCAATTCTAACCCTCCAAAATGCCTGAACAAAAGCAGTTAGTCAACAGGTTAAACAAAGAAAGAGGACCAATGCATGGCATAAACAGCAACACAAAACCTTTGAATCACTGAGAAAGTTGTTCAAAGCATTAATTCCTGCAAATGAAAGTTGTGGTAGACTTTTCAGTGCTTCAATTGCTTGTGCTTGAGCAACCACATCTTTATCTTTCTCTAGCTGATTGATCTGGAAGAAAGCATATAACTAAATGAAGAAAGGACCAAAATAAATAAATGAACCAGCACACAAATACCGCATATTGAACTTGGTATAATTGCAATCATCATATTTCATAAAGGCACGAACAAATGAAAAGTATTTACGGAAATAAAGAAAAAATAACAAAACACTAAGGGAAAATAAAACTCAATACAGCGGTAGCCAATAAACAAAAGTAATTACAGGTAAAAATAGAAGTAAAGAGAGGATAAAGCTGCATATGGAAAGTTTCGTGCAAGGGTCTTGCAGAATAATTACGGCACAGAAAAGCCAAACTTCTTGTATTATTAATCATTTTGGGCATATGCATACCCACATATGAACGGGCTGAAGAAAATCAACATCAGCAAGAAATTCCATCTCAGGGTCCACACGGATCCATAGCAATGGAGAATCCATACTGCAGAGAAACTCGTTTACAAACTAGTTAAACAAAAATTGAACACCAGAAGACAGCTGAGATAAGTAAAAGCTCTATTACCTTGTCCGCATATCTTGACTAGGAGCAGTATCCGCATTATCATCAGATCCGTCAGCTTTAGAAGCCTTCTTGGGTTTCTGAATTCTTTTAGAGGCTAACTTAGAATGGCATTGTATCTCTAGTAGTTGGCAAGCTTCCCCAGCCATGGGAAGAATTGGGTGATCATATGTTCCATCAAGCTCATGAATTCTTATGCTCATCATTCCAGGCCAACCCATATCACTATCTTGGCTTTCATTACATGGATTGATACTAGAAACAGATCCAACCTTTACCGTGCACCCTCTCAGGACAGCCACTTCAACCATGTTTCTCCGCTTATTATAAGAGAGACCCATTCTTTAAACAAACCAAAACTAGAAAATAAGAAATAATTTATTAATGGACACAGCTCAAAGGAAAATAAGGAAGCAGAAAAGTAAAACCTTAATACAGGGCATCCACAAGATTCTATCCAGCGAGGAAAAAATTCCTTAAGAAATGGCCGTTCAAGGTTGCCAACTTTATTTGCCAGATGCCTGAACTGAATACCAGAAAATGTAAAGAATTAGTAACCAAATAGGACAAACACAAAAAAACTGGTAGAAAAGGAAACATGAAAAGCTTGTCAGCTTGTTTCAGTAATTGCATGCAATATGGCAGTGACAAGGAGAGAATAAATATTACCTTCAACTATAATAGCTTCATAATTAACATATTTGATTAATTCAACTTAGTATAAATTTGACGTATTCTTACTCTCCAGTCATTCCTACGAGGTACTATACAGTCAAATATCAATACCTATTTGTTTAATGATGGTTAATTGACGCGGGGTTGGCTGAACCGGTCCAACTGGTTCAGCATGGAACCCAGTGCAACAGGGTTGGACTGGTCACGACTATTTTAATAGCAGGGAATTACCGCACCTCTCTCTCACTCTCGCTTCAACTATAATAGCTTCATAATTATCATATTTGATTAATTCAACTTAATTAGTATAAATTTGATGTATTATTATTCTCCAATCATTCCTACTAGGTACAACAAAATCAAATATCAATACCTCAGTGTTTAATAATGGTTAATTGACGCGCATGCTGGTTGAACTGGCCCAACTGGTTCAACATGGATCCCGGTGCACCAGGGGGTTGGACTGGTCACCGCTATTTTAATGGTCAGGACCTATTGCACCTCTCTCACTCACTCTCGCCTTCAAATATAATAGCTTCATAATTATCATATTTGATTAATTCAATTTAGTTAGTATAATTTGACGTATTCTTATTCCCTTGTCATTCCTACTAGGTACTACATAATCAAACATCAATACCTCTGTGTTTAATGATAGCTAAGTGACGCGGGGGCTAGCTGAACCGGCCCAACTGGTTCAGCATGGATCTGGTGCACACCGCTATTTTAATGGTTTGGAACGACCGCAACTCTCTCTCTCACTCTCGCCTTCAACTATAATAACTTCATAATTATCATATTTAATTAATTCAACTTAGTATAAATTTGACATATTCTTATTCTCCAGTCATTCCTACTAGGTACTACACAATCAAATATCAATACATCTGTGTTTAATGATGGTTAATTGATGCGGGGGCTGGCTGAACCTACCTAACTAATTCGGCATGGATCCCGGTGCACCAGGGGATTGGGCTGGTCACGGCTATTTTAATGGTTGGGAACTACCGCACCTCTCTCTCTCACACTCGCCTACAACTATAATAGCTTCATAATTATCATATTTGATTAATTCAATTTAGTTAGTATAAATTTGAGGTATTCTTATTCTCCAGTCATTCCTACTAGTTACTACACAATCAAATATTAACACCACTGTGTTTAATGATGGCTAATTGACGTGGGGGCTGGTTGAACCGGCCCAACTGGTTCAGCATGGATCCCGGTGCACACCACTAATTTAATGGTCGGGAACCACCGCAACTCTCTCTCTCTCAAACCCACCCCCCCCCCCCCCCCCCACGAAAAAAAAAAAACCTATCTAGCATTACATAAACGCAGTTTATCTATTTTAGGGCCAGTTTGTTTATTGATTTTAGATTCCTGCCTCTAAGCATTTTCCCCTTGTTAAAACTGCATTCGAGAACAATATCCTGCTCGTAAATGGTGATGATCTCTACTTACCCCAACGTCTATTCCATTCCCCTGCTCATTTTCTTCTCTTCCACCACCGCTACTTGTTTCTACGACCTCCAGCCCCACCTCCATCTACAGCTGCAGCAGCCCTACCCACAGCCACTCTTGCTGCCGCTAGACCTCCCCTATACCCCTGTTGTTGTAGTCAACCCTCTCCTGCAATCCCACCTACTGCCATCAATCCTCCAACACAAAACCCTACTATCTTCCCACCTTCCTACACCTCCACTTGCCGACACCACCCTTCCTCTTCACCACAACATGTTGTCATCCCAAATCTAGCAACCTTAACTCTAGTCGCAAGCCGCCAAACTACCTTAATTCCGCTGTCCAGCTAGCTTCACCACCTTCGTCCTCACCCGAGGGGATGGTTTGAGGTTGTGTTTTTTATTACCTATTTTAAGAACCTTGTGTCTCCTTTTGAAGTTTAAACAATAACTATTTTGTGTTATGTTGTTTTTCGGGTTAACTTCAGTATCGTTTGGTATTAGAGCTAGCCTAACTAGGGTTTCCTAGCATCTCTCTCTCTCTCTCTCTCTCTCTCTCTCTCTCTCTCTCTCTCTCACCCCCCCCCCAAATTTTATCTAGCATTATATATATATATATATATGTATGTATATATGCATATATATATCTATCATATGTTGTTATTGCTATTTATCTTCTTTCTTTTTCCAGGTTTCCAGGAAAAAATGCTCATTCTTTTTTTCTTTTTTATCTTTTTTTTTTTTTTGATATGTAGGAACATATGTTTTTTACTTTTTAAAGATCCTGCAATCAATTCTTACCAAAGAATCAAAGGAACAGTATCTAAAGCACTGTTCAAAGTGTTAGGAGTTTTTAAAAAATCCTACAAGCTAATTTTGTCGATTTGGCAATTCACAGATTTTGTTTGAAGCTCATATGTAATAACTTTTATAATCAATAACTTGTTTCTAGTCATTTTATTACCAGGCAACCATCATAGCCTTATATTTCGTCTCCACACAAAAATCAATCATAAGTGCAGATGCTATCTGACTGCACCAGGATTGTTGTTTCTTAAATAGTTTAAACATTTAAAATTAAATAAATGTAATTAAAATTATAGTAAATTCAATATGGCAATAAAGATGCATTCAGTAAATATGACATAAATTTCAGAACTTAGTTTCCATCACCAGCGTTTATCAAATTATAATTGAGGGAATTTTGATCAGTTATGAAAATGTCAAGTCTTGTAAACAGCCGGAAAGGTGAGATCTAAAAAGAATGACAACTCCATCTAATTTCTGAATAATTACTAGTGTCAAGATAACGACGAATACTTCAGTAGATGCAATAATGGGCCCAACATGATTCATGATGTAGGAAACCCTATGGGCAAATCCCAACAAATGACATAGTAAGGTGATTCACGATTTAAACTGTAAAAAAGGCTTCAAGGCTCAACCAACCAGCTTTCATTGTGTGCCAAAATATGATTTCCGCCTTCAGAAGAGAGAGAAACTTCGAAATGCTAATGCTGGCTACCATAGGCATGCATAGGCAAAAGAATCCGCTAGGGACATAGCGAGTAACCAAAGGAGAGGTTTAAGAGGGTGCACAGGTAAGTTTAGAGGGACAGCAGTAGCAGAATCTCCGCATCCTTGAGGAGTAAGCTAGTGAATGAGCGAAAAAAGACAATGAGAAAAAGCAAAATTAGAAGATAGAGTATGGTTACTGTAACAACAGACGGAACATTTAGGGTTCACAGGATAGAGCATTGAGCAAAAGATGAGGAAGATGACGGACAGCAGAGGAAAATTTGGATGTTGATTCTTGCAGATCAAATTCATGCAAGACAGCAGTATAACAGAATTCAGGAAAAAGCATACATTGGGGTTAGGGCTGTCAGAATGGCTCATCTTTCGCAAACAGTTCGTGTACAGCCCATTAAGAAGCTCGTGTTCGATTCGTTTGTTAAGTTATGAGCCGAACACGAATAATTTTTTTGTGCTCGATTTAAAAACAAGTTGAACACAAACAAATATTTGTTATTTCGTATTTGACTCGTTTTAGCTCAAAATACTACACACACACACGTCTAAAATGGCACCATGTTTCCGCTCTGCTAGGGTTTCGCCTCATGGCACATCCTAGCGACTGTTACGGGATTACTCGTGTCGTTCTGATCTCCTCTATTTCGTGTTCGTAGTCGGCATCGACTGATGGTAGATCTCGCGTGTCTGTGGTCTGTGCGGTGCTTTTCTGCAGGCTTTCTCTTCGATGTCTGTTGCGCTCGATAGCTTCGCCACCCTGCATCTCCCTCCTCTACTTCGCTCGCAGTGTTTGTGGTTAGATCTCGCGATCATGCAGGTCGACCCAGCTCCTCCTGCAGTTCGGCTTCATCTGCGATCCTGCAACGAGCTCGACAGCTGCACAACAACCAGCTGTTTCTGCTCTTGTGGTGTCCTCTGTGAAGTACCCTAATGGCATCAAGGTTTTCCTACGTCGCCGCCCTCGCCGGTGACAACTCCACCAAACCTTCCAATACAACAGTGGCTCACAAACACAGCTCTCATTTCCACTTCGCCGATAGTCCGATATTCCCCAGTCGTATCATGATTCTGTTGTAGGACATGGTGATTGCAATCTTATTAAAAGAGTAGGGAAAAAGGCGGGCAAACCAGCGATATATCTCACTCATGCTGAAATCTCAGCTCTTGCTGATAAACAAAAATTTAGACTAGTTAGCAAGTTCCAATTAGGTCGTCCTAAAATGGAGAATATCAGAAAGGTTTTCGAAGATTTCAAGTTAATTGGGGTTTGGCAGGTGGGCCTTCTAGACGGAAAACATGTTTTGATTCAGCGGTGCATAGAAGAATACTACACCAGGATTTTCTCAAAGAAATTCATCACAATTGAGGGTAAACCTATGAAGTTGCTCAAATGGACCCCTAATTTTGATCTGAATCAAGAACCCCTTTGCGCCTATCTTCTTATTATCTGACTCAAACTTCAATTCTTTGATTATCCTACCATATATGCAATTGGGATTTTTCTTGGAAAATCTATGTAGGTAGACACACCTACAGTTCATTGCTCAATGCCTTTCACTAGAAGGATTTTGGTTGAAAGAGATATTACACTACCAGATGCATAAAAAATCTGGTTTGGTTCTGCTCACAATAGTTATTGACAAAAAATCATTATGGAACAAAAACCTCACTACTGCAAGCATTGCAAGATGTTCGGACACCCACAAGAGAAATGTTTCAGATTGCACCCACTGTTTAGAACCTATAGTTAAAAGCAGGACTCCACTGCTCTGGACACAGCTCCACCAGAGGAGGGACTCGTCACAAGAAAGGAACTAGTATCTGAGGTAGTTCAGGAACCCCCCACTGCTCTGAACACATTGGTTCCACCTGATGAGGGACTCACCACAAGACCGGAGTTGGTACTAGAAGCAATTGCCCCTAACTTCAAACCTCAATGCAAGAAATAATGTTCGGATTGCAAAGCAGGATAGTCCTGAACCTCCCGTTGTTGCAACGGTTGGCTTTCCTCCTACTGAATTTCTACCATCCAATCAGACCAAGGATCGCATGAGACAATCTTCAGATAAAGAATGGTAGGTTTACACTTCTCGGCAGAAGAAAGCTGGAGGCACACTCCAGCTTGGAAACTTAATAGATGACACTGTCGTTACTCCTGGCAATGGCACGACACTTCAAAACTTGATATCTAGCTCTGTCATTAATATTAAAGGAAGAGGCAGGACAAAAATGGCTTGTCCCTAGCTTCTTGTTTTGTTTTGTATGTTTTAAATTTTCTTCGAGTCTGTATCCCCTTATGCTGGGGTTTTTATGGTTTGTTTCTTTCTAATGGGTTACAGTTGGAAAGAGAAATATTCAACCTGTAAACTGGTCAATGAAATTGAATAAATGGACCAAGAAATTTATGCTAGAAAAGCTCCTTTGAAAACTTCTTCAATAATAATTTCACAACAAATTCAATTAGAAGGAATAGATTAAATAACCAAAACAGTCCCAGAACTAAAAAATTTTATGCTAGAAAAAACAACTAATTATAACATTTACATTAGTCAACATGAAGCACACAAACAATAATGACCGCCTAATATCATAAGCTTAAATCAGATAGCTAAAAAGCCGCCTAAAGTTCAACGCAGGGAAATAATATAGCAACCAAATGTGGCAGCAAAACAAAATACCGATGACGTAGCTAGATTAAGAGCTTATAGGTTGGCAGCTCCCTTATGTGTAAAGACCAACCAATCCAAACTAAAGTAAAAAAGAATAAATAACGTATTATCACAAAAACAGAAAATGATGACACGTGCTAACCTCCTTTGTACTAAGAGCCCTTGTGGAGCGGCACGGATCTGGAGCCCTTTCAACAATGACTTGGAGTATCTGGATATTTTCAAAATGAAGAATAAAATAATAAATCGGGCATTATGATGGGAAGAATCAGTATGCTATATACAACAATTGCTCTTGAAAAGATGAATATAAAATAAATTGTGAGAAAAACTACACAATAATCTAAAATCAAGAACATAAATCAGCAAGTATCATTAACAAGTTAAAAGCTACATGTACAATTGATGAAAGACATTATTTTCTAAGCTTGGAATTCAAGTCTCCTTATATATATACATATATATTTTGTAAACAAGAATAATTAACTGTTCTAATTATATTTCCGAAAAACATTAAGGGAAAAAAAATAGCTAAGCAACCACCTTCCTAAAGGAGTCAGGACCCATTTGCTTCTCAAGCATCTGAAGTACCGCTACCTGTTTAAGCAATGTCAAGGTAAAAATTAAATAGCAAAATAGAAGCTGTTACATACAGAAACAGAAACGAACATACTGCTTTCCACAAACGAATTCTTCCATATACACCAATTGTTTGAGTTCCATACAAATTACTACAAGCAGCCACAGAGGACAAAGCAGTTGCCCCACAAGTATCAGCTTTACAAACAGCACAGCTATCCTGCATACAAAGACTAAATGTGAACAAAATCCAGAAAAAGTCAAAATAATATCAACATTTATTAAAATTCCTTAGAACAGTAAATAGACAACCAATAAAGCAGAGTAAAACATTCCAAGGTAAATGTGACAAGCAGCAGCACAAAATGTGCATGATGTGCACAAAAACAACCAAAAAAGAACTTTAACGTTGCAGATTAACATAACATTTATTTTATTCGTACCATGTCAACAAATATTTCAGAAATTAAGGATTATAGAGCTAACGTTATTTATTTTCTGGCTCAAATTTAAAGAGAGGATTGCATCAAGCATCAAATAAAGTAAGGCTGCATTTGGGGCGGCAGTACGGTGGCAGTGTCGTGCCACACCGCAGTTATTCTTATTTGGCAAAATTGTGTTTTGTCTGCGTTCTAAAAAAGATGCAGTTGAAAGCTGTGTTTCCCCATCAAACCTAACTACCTACGGTGACTGCTAGAATGTTACAATCTGACTTTTTCGGAAAAAAAAAAATTTGTAATATTCACCGCAACTTTGTGAACAACAGCTTCAAAGCTGTTTCTTCAAACAGCTATAGCTACACCAGACTGACCCTAAACTTTCAAGTAATTTGGACCTACGAAGGCTTCAAGCCTGGAGATCATCTGTGCATCCCACCAAAACTCAAACAAATCCGGTGATGATGAGCGCATAGAATAGGAGCTAGAGGGTTGAAAGGAAAATAAGAATTGCAAAAGAGAAGGAAATAAATAGATAGAAAGAGCTAAAAATGCCTCATAATTGAAATTACTGGGACTTTGGCCGATACAATACTAAAAAAGGTTGTTTATGGCAACATAAAACGTAAAAATTTAAATGGCCCAGAGCATTATTTATAGTACAAATTCTTAATCAAAAAATTACACTTCAACAATTATACAAACACTAAACTACTTATCAATGAGAAAATATAGCTTAACCACCAATAACTAACATAAAAGAAATTAACGGCAATATCATTGAAAAGAATAAAAATTCAAACTTAAGGACAAGGATAGATGACACGTACTGCATTAATTCCCTTGGGTTGCAAAGACTTGTACCTCAAAGAGTAAAAATGATGTTGAGAAAATATCTAGTCTCTTGGTAATATTACAAAAAAACAAGCAAGATTCCCTCCTAAAGTCGAAAAAAACAATTATGCAGTAAAGGGTGATAAATATAACAAACAATTCTATTGACCAATATCAATAGAAGGCCCACAAGGTTTCTTAAAAACATAGAATGACAATTGTATGCTTTGTCGAAAGTTACACAAGTAGTCCGCGGGGAGCATATCCCCAAGAAACCTTTGTGTCTGGTGCCCCCAACAGTTACCCATGTGAAGAGGCTATCTTCCCAATTAGTAGGCAAAGAAGCTTCAGAGTCACATGCAATGGCCAAGCTACTATACCAACTTTAACAGACGACTACCGAATGTTTCAACTAACTTTATCACTGGCTGCAAAGCAAAGCTAGTTTTTGGTACCTAAGACAAAGTTACAGGAGAAATGTACTTCTGAGAGCGAGAATGGAGGGCAACGGAGGGCTTGGGCCGACCTTGAACAGGTAAGTTGGGGCTAAGATTGCGGCTGGAACTGCAAGGAATGGGAGGGTCTGGGCAAGCAGCAAAGAAGTTGAAAGGGGAGATATCGACAATCAGGAATGCTGGCCACGGCGCTTCGGAATTCAATATCAAAGGAGGCTGAGAGATGAGCCCACATATGGAGGTCATAGGAAATTTAGCATCAAAATGGATCTACCAAAGTTTGATGAAAGTACGGACCTTGATGAGTAAATTGAAATCTCCAAACCAAATATATATCTTAAATTTCTTAGTTTAAATAATTAAGTATATTATCATCTGATATCCGCATCTTCTGAGATGAAGTATTACTTGTAACATTGTGCTCACTTATGTGAGATCTGTTTGAACTCATTTATATGAGATATGTTTGAACTCATTTATAAAATTAAAAATACACTTTCAAAATTAAACTATATTTATTAAATTAAATTATTTTTTGAAATTATTAAATCATATATTCGGAAAAAAACTAATAATGAATCATCAGAAACTTCAGCACCATCAGCGCCCCTCTGACAATGCTTTTGAAATGAAAGGATTTCACTTGGGAATTTGTAGCTCGGACCAACTTTGATGCCTAAAATAGAAGGTTACAAAGGCATCATTGATAGCATTACCAAATTTCAACCAACAATTTGAGGTAGAGCATGATGTATATAGTGTCAGAATAGGGGTAATGTTGAGCTAGGGTGGTCACACCATCGCTTTTTTCAGTGAAAGATGAATTATTCCAGGAGGAAGTACACGACATACAACAATGTGGTTTATGTGATCGTAAGAGCTCTCTAGTACTGGAGCCACTACTTGCTGACGAACGAGTTCACGCTGTTTGCAGATTACGAAGCCTTAAAATTCCTAAAAGTTAAAACAACCTAAAGGGTCAAGACGCTACGTGGTGGAATTTTTAGCATCATTCCAATTCATGCTTAGGCACAATGTAAGGAGTCAGAACCGCATAGCAAACACACTAAGACGCCATCACCTGTTGATCGTGTTGTGGTGTTTGAGATAGTAAAGGACTTGTACGAGGCAGCAAAAGGCTGCAAGAAGGTCTGAGAGCGATGTCAAGAAAAACATATTAAGAAATACTACATAGCCGATGGGTATTTGTTATGCTAGAATAAGTTGTGCATTCCCGAGTGCTCACTGAAGAAAGCAATTGTTAAGGAGAACCACAACGAAAGTCTAACAGGATATTTTTGCAGGGAGAAGAGACACTAGTGAGAGCGTTTCTTTTGGGCCCGATCGATGAGAGATGTAGAACGACACATCTAACAGTCCAAAATTTATCATATAGCAAAGATTAGAGGACAGCATGCACAGTTATACACTCCTTTACCATGACCGGAGGCATTGCTGGCAAACTTCATGAAAGACTTCGTGGTGGGTCTCTCAAGGTCGCAGAGAATAAGGACTCCACGCTAGTTGTGATGGATTGATTCTTGAAGATGACACATTTCGTATCCTGCCACGGATGTTGGACATGTCTCACGTCGCTGACTTGTACTTAAGAGAGATCATGAGATTACACAAAATTCTCAGCACCATCACCTCCGATAGTGACATCAAATTCTTGAGCGACTTCTAGAGAACATTGTGGGAAAGTTAGGCACGAACCTCCAATTCAATTTAGCAGCTCATCCGCAGACGGTTGGTCAAGCAAAGGTAGTATATAGGAGCCTAGATAACCTTCTGAGGTGCTTCATGGGAAAAAGTATTAAGCTGTGGAATCTAATTCTCGCTCAAGCCGAGTTTGCATACAATTAATTAGTAAGTCAGACAACAAGACGCAATTCGTTCAGGATTAAGTACGGTGTAACCCGCTTATGCCACTTGAGTGGGTATTACTCCTGTCGACATCAGAGATTGGTGAGGATGTTAAAGAGATTAATAACAGGTTAAAAAAGAGATTAATAAGCAAAACCGCAAATATCAGACACAGACTAACAAGTCCAAGAAGAAGGTAATGTTTCAACAAGGATACCTAATGGGGATTCGACGAAAGAAGAGATTTCCAATAGAATCATTCGAGAAACTAAAGGCTATAGAAGTTGGATCATTCAAAATACTTCAGAAGATAAATGACAATGACACCTACAAGGTCATCCTGTCAGGGGACTACAATATGTCTACTATGTTCAATATTGCTGACTTGGCACCATACTTTGAGGAGGATCCAGAAGCTTCGACGAATAAGGTAAAGGCTCCCCCAATCCCGGAAAACTGATGCAAGGCTCTGGTTGGCCGGTTGAACCGATCAAGGCAAGATTCTGGTCCAGCAGGAGGTCGGACCAATTCTGGAGGTCGGACCAATTCTATAAGGGGCGGGAATTACCCCCATTCACTTTTGCCCTTTCTCTTTTCATTTCCTACCCAGTTGGCTCTATTTATATGTGTGTTTGTTGAGTATAGAGTGAGGTTTTCTGTTGTTTGATTTCAGATCTAAGGTTAGAGGCTTTCCCTTTGCTAGGAGTGTATTCAAGGATAGATGGAGCTCTGGATGTAACATGCGCTGAGGCGGTATTTATGCACGTTGATTCCCTTCCCCACTCTCCTCCCTTTTTTGCCTGATCATTCGGCCCAACCCTTTCCCTTTTCTACTTCTTTGTCTCCGGCTCAGCCCCAACATTTCCTTGCAGTTCCAGCCGCTAGCTCATCCCCAAACAACCTAATCCAAGCCACCGGCCACCCCCTTCTTTCCCTGTTGTCCAACCACCTCCCACTACCCAGTCAGCCGGCTCCCAATCACTGGCTAGCCCTCCCGCACTCCTAATTTCAACCACAAAACCCCCCTCTATTCTAGCCACCAGTCCACCGTACACCCACAAACCTACACCACCACTAGTTCCCAAATTTTCCAACCCGGTCCTAGCTGGATATTCTTGCTTTTTGTGTTCTCGTTTCTGTTTTGAAGCCGTGATTGTAACCCCACTCATTTCCTTAATAGAACTTGCCTCTGATATTTCTAGTTTAGTTTACTCTGCTATCATTTTTCATCTCAAAATTTTCTTTCATTAATAAATCTGCTAAAGAAAAGATTACTTGTCAAAGAAGAAAATAAACCATTTAGCTACAAAGACATTTTCAACAGTTTGCACACATCGCTGTGAAATAAAAACAAACGGCGTAAAGATTTGCATGTTTAGCTATGCAAGAGTGTTTAGAAAAGGAAATTTTTCACATTTAAAAATCTTTGATTTTTTATTAATGCAAAAAAAAAGAATTAATTTTATATGACAAGCAATTTAGTTCTCCTAGTTGATAACACAGCCAATGATCTCTAACATTATCTTATGTGCGTTTAAAATTTGAAATATAAATTTAGGTAGCTTCACAACCCATTCTTTGAGCATATACTTTATTTCATGGCCCATTAATTAGAAGGTAGACTCCTAAATACATTTTTACACTACCAACCATCTTCACGAAAACTTACAAGAACTATACGAAAATTTAAGATTAAAATATATCTCCACGTAGTTTGTTGATTGATAGTCAGATGCTAGATCCTTTAATGAATGAGAGAACTGATTCCAACCAATTTTGATAGAAACGCATGTACATGCAAAACAAATTTATAACTTCCACAGCATGGGCCAAACTGTGAAAGATATTTTTGTCCCGTATCATATGAAGTAATAGGATCAAGTTTAGCATACAAATTACAATTTTCTTCTTATTTTCAATGATGGCATCTAATAATTTACCACTTTGGGCAACCCAACCCAACCAATTTCGTTGATGTTCAACAAGTAGCTTCTGCTAGGAGAATGGTTGGTGCTTGGACTTGTTGTCGATATGACTGAAACATGGAAATAGCTACCATGATTTTTCTTTGCTACTAGCTCTCATTAGTTGAACTTTTGAAATTTTGAATTTGAATTTTTCATTTTGAGAATGACTTCCAATGATGGAGTTGCAAGTTGCTTAATCGCTTACTTCTTCGTGGCTATTGCATCCATCTTCTTTTCAAGAATCATTTACATGTCTTTTTCGCACTTGTTGGTCAAAGGTTCGCATTTGATGTTGGTAAGGATTTGTCAGCTTGGACAAGAAAGCCCATGTTGAAGAACTCATCGACCTCACAAAGAATAGAATCTTAATGATTTTGATATCATCTTAAAGTTCAGAATAATAGATTAGAAAATGGGAGACTCTGATGCAACAAAATTTTATTCTTTTATTCTATATGGAAAAGAAAAGATAATTAGTACAAAAGAAAACAGAAAAAAAAAAGAAAAAAAAACTATTAAAAGTAATCATTCCAAACTTAGAAGAGTTTGCAAATCCAACAAACTTTGCATTCCTAAATATCAGGCGTGTCCAAACTACATTAACTTCTTGTCAAAGTGGGAGGTAAGCAGACTGTCTTTGATATAGAAAGATATCATGGGCACGCATATGTGCACATTGAGACGTCTTTATATTAAGTTTGAAAAACTCAAATTTATATCACATAAATATCCATTTGGAGAATTCATTACGAGTGCAGATTATTATTTAAAACTTAAAACAATAAATATAATAACATTAGCTCCTTTATAACAAAAACAAAATATACCTTAACTAACGCTTGCTTAAAAATAAATAAAGCTTTGTGCTAGAGCTCATTGCTATCATCATTAGCCATATCTAAAGATATTTGGGATCGGCTTTATCATCCTTCCTTCATTCATATCAATTGCCGCCTTCACTGTTGCAATATTGTGAAAGTATGTGTCGCGCAACTTCTAAAAATATATATTCATTGGTCCTAGATTGAGTCTATCTTCTCATCTTATTCATGCATCCTTCACCCACTGATTACAAGCACAACCTACCTAAGTATATTATTCATTATCTTATCAATAAGAAAAACTCCAACCGTCGCAAGAATATAATCATTTTTAAACCAAGTATTTCAAGAATTAACTCATCCACTTTAAAATTCTCATTTCTTTGACATTCAAATTAACTAACAATGATTAGTTTATCTCCAAATCATACGCTATATTTAGTCATAGAATATTTATGTTATTCCTTAATTTTAGGGTATTTATGTTATTTCGTAATTATAGAAAGTACTTTATTTTTTTCTTCTTTCGATTACTTGTACTCACCTATTTATAGGTGAATTATCTATGTAATCAATGAGAGAATTATTCAAAATTTCACATGGTATCAGAGCCATAAGGTGAAGCCTCTCCCGCTCGATCGAAGCCTCGTCCCACTCGATCGAAGCCTCGTCCCGCTCGGCCGTCTGCGTCTCGCTCGGAGCGTCTCCCGTCCCGCTCGATCGTCCCGCTCGGAGGTCTGCTCGATCTCCCGTTCGATCGTCTGCTTCTGACGTCTGCTCGATCTCCCGATCGAGGCTCGAACGTCTGCTCGATCTCCCACTCGATCTCCCGCTCGATCGTCCCTCTCGATCGTCTGCTTCCGCTCGGACGTCTGCATCCTACTCGGACGTCTGCTTCCGCTTCATCGTCTGTTTCCGCTCGATCGACCCGCTCGATCGTTTGCTTCCGCTCACGATCGTCCACGGCCGAGCGCCGACTCTTCTTCCGCGATCGACCAACCGCGAGCACAGCCCGTTCCAGCCGTGCTCATCGTCGGCGCAACCTCTTCTCTGGTCATTCCCCTGGCCTCCTCTCCTCTCTAATGATTAAGTACGGCCATGCCTGCAACTCCTCCTCCACTAGTGATGTCACTTCTAGTCACCCCTCCGCAGTTGGGTCTCCATTGTCCAGCAATTCAGACAATAATTTTGTCCTCATCACCAGCCACAATCTCACCGGCCAGAATTATCTTCAATGGTCACAGTCAGTCATGATGTTTGTATGCGGCAAAGGCAAAGATGACTACCTCACTGGTGATGCTCCAGCTCCAACGACAACAGATCGGTCATACAAGACTTGGAAATCCGAGAATAATATGGTTATGGTCCGACTTGCTAACTCGATGGCCCTTGATATTGGCGAGAATTTTCTTCTCTATAGCACGGCTAAAGATATTTGGGATGCTGCTCGTGAGACATATTCGAGTTCGGATAATACAGCCGAACTCTTTGCTGTTGAGACCATTATTCATGACTTTCGTCAAGGTGATCTCTCCGTCACTCAATACTTCAATACTCTTACTCGGTATTGGCGGCAACTAGATCTATTCGAGGAGTACCCTTGGAAGTGTCCCGAAGACACTATCATATTTCGCCAAATCGTGGAACAGAAACGCACCTTCAAATTTCTCCTCGGCCTCAAATCTGAGTTTGGCAAGGCTCGCTAGCGGATTTTGAGTTTGAAACCTCTCCCAACAATTCGTGAAGTTTTTTTCGATGTGCGTCGTGAAGAGAGTCGCCAAAAGGTCATGTTAGGTGCTTCCTCGTCCACTTCAGTCCTGGACTGATCCGCCCTTGCTGCTCACATCCCACCCACAGACAACCGCCAACGCCAGGGCCGCCCTTAATGTGATCACTGTCGTCGTCCTTGACATACTCGAGATACTTGTTGGCAAATTCATGGCAAACCCGCCAATGGGAAGCCCAAACGTGATTCTCGGGCAGCTACCACCATCACCACCGAAGCCTCTCCAGGAACGAGCCCGTTCAGCGAAGACCAGATTCATGCCCTCCAGAAGATGCTCGGTCAGCTTTCACCAGTCCATCCTCCTAGTGTGGCATCGGGTGTCGCCGACCTTGTTGCCCAACAAGGTATTTCCCCATCTGCTTTCGTCCTGGATTCGACCTCCTCTCGCCCATGGATAATTGACTCAGGTGCCTCCGATCATATGACCGGGGATATCTCCTTATTAGTGGATTACCGACCGTGTAATCCGACCCTCACTGTTCGGATTGCTGATGGATCAACCTCCAAAGTTGTTGGTCTTGGTTCTTTCCGCATCTCTCCAGATTTATTCCTCACTTCTGTGCTTCATGTTCCTACTTTGGATTGTAATCTGGTCTCTATTAGTAAGCTCACTCCTGATTGTCATTGTGTTGCTAAATTCTTTCCATATGTATGTGAATTTTAGGATTTGAAATCGGGGAGGATGATTGGCAGTGTTGAGTTGCGCAGTGGTCTCTATCTTCTTAACAAACCCTCTGTTGGCCTTGTTTCACCTAATAGTTGTGCTCCAGTATCGAGTCTGTCTTGCTTAAATTCTCTTAGTACATATGTCTTCAATTCCAGTGTTAATAATGATAGTGAAATCATGTTACTTCATTATCGTTTAGGTCATCCCAATTTTATGTACCTTGGGAAACTGTTTCCTCGTTTATTTATTAATAAAAGTCCTACCTCTTTCAATTGCGAATTTTGTCAACTTGCCAAACACACTCGTACTTCATTCCCTCGTTTATCATACAGACCCACTCGTCCCTTTTCTCTGATCCATAGTGATGTCTGGGGTCCTTCTCGTGAAAAAAATATTTCTGGGGTCCAATGGTTCGTGGCCTTTATTGATGATCACACACACGTGACTTGGATCTATCTTATGCGTGATAAATCCGAGGTAGGACCAATATTTCAAGCCTTCTATCAAATGATACTCACTCAATTTGACACAAATATTCAGGCTCTTAAAACAGATAATGCACAAGACTTTTTCAACACGTCTCTAGGAACTTTTCTTGCTCATCATGGCATCCTTCACCTTGGCACTTGTGTTGATACTCCCCAACAAAATGGGGTTGCAGAGCGAAAAAATCATCACTTATTGGAGGTAGCTCGCTGTCTCATGTTTACCACATTGGTCCCTAAATGTTATTGGGACGAGGTAACATTAACTGTTGTGTATCTCATAAACCGGATGTCCTCTCGTATCATAGGTTTCCTTAGTCCAATTGATGTCGTCCTTCGCTCCTTTCCGACTACCCGTGTCCTCCCTTCGGTTGTCCCTACCAAAATATTTGGTTGCTCCGTCTTTATTCATATTCACAAACAACACCGCAATAAATTAGACCTCAAATCAGTCAAATGCATCTTCATAGGGTAATCGGCCAATAAGAAAGGCTACAAGTGTTATTGCCCTTCAACTAAAAAGATCTATAATTCTATGGATGTCACCTTTTTTAGCATCAGTCAAACTACCAAGAGTTTGTCGTTCAGGGGGAGAGTCGCAGTGAACAACAGCCCTGTGTTCCTTTACCAACTGACATGGGTCTTTCTCCGACTGTCAAACCTCCTCCAACTCCTATTCCAAACCCATCCACACATCCCGCACCTCAAAAACTTCAAGTCTATACAAGACAAAACAGAACTACTGAAAGAATAGAGAACCAAACACCGCTTCCTCATGTTGTCCAAGAATCTAATCCGGCTCCAATCCTCTCTGAAACTCACTTAGGTACGGAATTTATACACACTAGTGATTATGAGCTTACCCCACCTGTGAAAGATGATTCAGATGTTCCTTGCACTCAACATCCTATCTCTCGATTTGTTTCATATGAGAAGTTATCCCCTCCCTATCATGCATTTGTTACTGCTATTGACAAAGATAGACATCCCAAATTCTATTCAGGAAGCACTCTCATACCCAGGATGGAGAAAAGCTGTGAATAAAGAAGTTGCTGCACTATAAAAGAATGGAACGTAGATTGCGTCTGATTTGCCCAAGAATACGAGACCAGTAGGATGCAGGTGTTTATTTACAATCAAATGTAAGGCAAAAGGAAGCATAGATCGGTTAAAAGCCCGACTGGTTACAAAAGGTTATACGCAGTCATACGAAATTGATTATCAAGAGATATTCGCCCCAGTAGCCAAATTGAACTCCATTAGAATCCTACTCTCCATTGCAGCAAACCGAGACTAGCCGCTAATGCAACTTGATGTCAAAAATGCATTCCTTAACAGAGATCTTGAAGAGGATGTATACATGAATTTAACTCCTGGTCTAGAAGGATCCTTCCCTAGTGGCAAAGTATGCAAGCTCCAGAAATCTTTGTATGGTCTCAAACAATCTCCCCGTGCTTGGTTTACCTGATTCACCAATTCAGTAATCAAATGCGGTTATACTCAAAGCTAGGCTGATCATACAATGTTCACAAAAAAAATCCGAGAAGAAGATTGATGTACTTATCATGTATGTTGATGACATCATTCTTACCGGTAATCACACTAAAGAATTGACAAAGCTGAAGAAGTTTCTAGTCCATGAATTCGAAATCAAAGACCTCGGATACTTAAAGTTTTTCTTAGGAATGGAAGTTGCAAAATCCAAAATGGGGATAGCCGTAACTCAAAAAAAGTACACATTGAACCTATTGAAAGAAACGGGTATGCTTGGATGCAAACCAATAGATACTCCAATAAACACGTATTAAAAATTGGAATGGAGAATGATAGTTTACCAGTCGACAAAGGACGATATCAGCGGCTTGTTCGAAGATATATTTACTTATCCCACACCAGACCAAACATAAGTTTTTCAGTAATTATAGTGAGTCAATTCATGAACTGTCCTACTGAGAAACATATGGGAGCTGTTAACCGAATCTTAAGATACTTAAAGATGACTCCAGGGAAAGGATTATTATTCAAAAAGAATGATAGTCAAAAGGTAGAAGTCTTTACTGATGCTGACTGGGCAGGAGATATATCCACCCGACGATCAACCTCTAGGTATTGCTCTTATGTATGCGCCAATCTAGTAACATGAAGAAGCAAGAAGCAATCGGTGGGTATCTCGGAGTAGTGCAGAAGCATAATACAGAGCACTGGCACTTAGTATATGTGAAGGAATGTGGATCAAAAGATTTTTCAAGAAGCTTGAAATTATGGGAGAGGAAGAAAATTCTATCAGGATGTTCTGTGACAATCAAGCAAAGAATCAGTATCGCAAAGAATCTTGTTCATTATCACAGAACGAAATACATTGAGATTGATTGGAACTTCATTTCGGAGAAGGTGGACAATGGAATCATTAAATTGGTCTATACTCCTTCTAGAGACCAAACCGCAGACATTCTCACCAAGGCTCTCCCTAAGTCAAGCTTTGATGAGCTAAATAACAAGTTGGGATTGTACAATCTGTACAATCCAACTTGAGGGAGAGTGTGGAATTACGCTCATAAATATATTTTAATACTTGCTATATTTAGTCATAGAATATTTATGTTATTCCTTAATTTTAGGGTATTTATGTTATTTCGTAATTATAGGAAGTACTTTATTTCTTTCCTCTTTCTATTACTTGTACTCAACTATTTATAGGTGAATTATCTATGGAATTAATGAGAGAATTATTCAAAATTTCACACTTCATATAATATGAGTAGTTTTATAACATTTTAGAATATGGACAAAAGAATAGACACCTAGACATTGATAACTGATATGGTGTAATATGGACAATAAACAACTCAAGCACGTTTCAATTTTCAATTTTCCCAACAAAATTTTAAAATAAGAAAGCATATATAACATTAACACCCATAAAAAAACGGCTTCTAGCTGCAACGCTTTTCTACAGCAAACTAATGCCAAAAGTGAGCAGAAAAAGTGCAACATATTGAAGAAAAATTATCGGATATGCTTGGCTATGCTTGTTCTGCTAACGTTTAGGCAACTTAACATCTCCAAAAGTTGTACTAAGCATATTAGGTATATAATTATTAACTATTTGTAAAACCAATGCCCCTCGCTAAAATAAAGTCATCAATATGTATAACAAATGTGCAAGGAAATCCACAAAACCAAATTTTACAATCAATACATCTCCACAATGTTACAGGAACACTGGTGCCAGGCAATTGTAAAATTCACAAAGGTTAAATATATAGCTCATATTGCATAAGAAAAACAAACCTTGTAACGCCGATACTTTGCCTCATTATTCCCCAGAAATCCTTTTATGAATGAGTCTGTAAGAAAACCAGCCAAGCCTTCCAATAGCCATTCTGAAATCAACATAAAACAACAGTCAAACCATAATCTGGATTTTTCTTAAAAAATGTAAAGATGCATGAGCAACTTGTAAACCTTACCATCATTTGGCTCCTCTGCAAATATGTAGACGCCAAACCACTGCCTTGCAAGGGCATAGGCAAGTTTGATTCTTGTTTCAATTGTCTATGTTAAAAAATATAAACTTATATTCCATGAGAACAGATTTAATGAACTAACATGACAAAACAAGTGAAAAAAACAGAAGTCCCATAAATAAATAAATATCAAAAAAATAACGGCCATTCTAGCCAAGATATAGCATCTCTTCAAATTTTCCATAGTATATTCAACCACCTGTGCATCATTCACTATATAACTCTTCATAAAGCAAGTACACTATCAACACTGGTCCATTCAGGGTAACTATCGTAGTAATTTTATAACCTAATTATAGAGAAGCACACAAGCAACCTTGGATGCATGCGTGGCAATGCCATAACCGCATAATACATCTTTCAGTCATTAATTTGTCGACTGTAAATCCAGCTGCATGTGCAACACCAGCTGCCTAGCACCAAATAAATGATAATTTCTTGTTGCATGAAGACAATGACTCCAATCTGAGGTAATGATAAAGAACTAAAACACATGAAATCTCATCATCCAAATCACCGTCACAATAATTAGACTAATCCCACTATTTAGACACAGCAATATGAACCCTGATTTTCCATTCATCCAGCATCTTCCATTGCATGTTGCATAAAGCCTATACCACGTAAGCCTTCTTGAACTTTTATGCTCATGTTACCATAGGTGTGAAATTCAGTGTTTCTAGTTCTAGTTTTTTTTTTTTTTTTTTGGGTTACATTATATTTATTTCCTACTTTAGTTGGTTTACTTTTGGTAAGTTGAAATGATTGTAATTAAGCTTGTCCTAATCCTTACTTAATGAAAGAAAAATAATATGATTTTCTCCACCTTTCTTTAAGATATCAGAGCTCCACCAAATCGCTCATGTCGGTGTCATTCTTCCTCGGTCTTGTTTGTCTTCGACGTTAGCCTCAATCATCCCCATCTGATTTCATCCATCTCCTATGCGCGTGTGACAAAGGAGCTGCCCTTACTGGATCATCACCTTCCAGTCTCAATTGTCCCCAATGAAAACACTCGTCGGTATCTTCTTGTTTCAGGTTAATCCATCCTTATGCATGTGTGACCCAAGAGCCAGACGATTATAGGCTAGATAATAATATACAGTGGGTCCCTTTACAGTGGTTTGGCTTCTACATGTGAAGAGGAGAGAGACCCAAGAGCCAGATGATAATATGATTTTCTCCACCGTTCTTTATGATATCAGAGCTTCGCTAAATCGTTCGTGGAAGACAGATCGCAGGATCCCACTGAAAAGGGACCCCTTCGCTTTGCTTGTCTCTCTTGTACGCATGAGGGCTCCGTTCCAACAGACTCCTTGCAACCTCCAAAATTCCCTCAACCTACCTAGGGCCCTCATCTGCTCGATCCTACGACCTTTGGAGCCCCTCCAAAAGTTCGACAACCGTCAGAATCCCTTAATTCTCCCCGGTCGGTCTTGTCCTGCTGTCCTCTGATAGCCCTCATATGTCAGCACTCCCTGGCTCTTCTTCCATGCAGCTGCCAATCTTCCTACATGCATTTCCTTCGGCCACTCAACTGCACCTTCTGCAGCAAGTAGTTGCAACCAACTTCCTACATGTAACAAGATTTGCCCTAAATACACATAGTGTTTATGATCAAGTACGGTATGAAGACGTCGAATGTCACTCTACAGGTTAATCGTCCCTTATGCAAACATTGCAAGAAACGTGGTCACACAAAGAACAGATGATGGAAACTACATAATATGTTCATATGTCGAATCTGTTCAGCGCTCCGTCATTTATGGGTATTATTCATACGTATGGGGAAATCTTATCACCTAGAGAAGCAAGAAACAAGTAGTGGTCTCTATAAGTAGTGTAAAATCTAAATATCGGGCACTTACTTTTGGAATGTGAAGGAATGTGAATCTAAAGGTTACTAAGTGAGTTGGGATACTCCACGATAAATCTCATAAACAAAGAATCATGTGTATCATGACAAGACCAAGCACACTAAGATTGATAGATACTTTATCTCCAAAAAGGTCATTCGAGACATTATTCACTTCATCTACATACTGACTTATCTTCAAGTCATTGATGTCTTCACTAAATCTATACCTCCAAGCAACTTCACTTATTTGAATACCAAGCAAGCATTTACAATATCTATGACCCGGCTTGAGAGGTAGTGCAATTTTGCGTTTCCTATTTTAGAGTTTTTTTTTAATGTTATGTTTCTTCCCTTCTTGAGTTAGTCTATGTTTGATAAGTTGTGATCGCTTAGTTCCATGTAGATAGAAAAAAAAATTTTAATTGATGTTTTGCTTTCACTAAAATTATTTGTGAAAATAAGCCATAAAACTTGAAGAATTTGGAAGACTTCTTAAAATTTTAAATCCAAACAAATAACCAATAAATCGACTTCAATAAAATCATCTTTCAAAATTTGTTCTCTAACTTCAAGAAACTCGTAACTAAAAGAGCCTTGAATCATTTTTAACTACAGAATCTTCCATAAAATAAAACACAAGCATCCATCATAGTTCTGCCAACGGATCTAACATGGCATTCACATTTTCATCATGCTTTATTTAGTTATCAATCATATTTATCACCCAATACAAAAATTCATACAATATAGTTGGATTATTGTAATTTTAAAATATTTACATTTAAATCCAACATAATATTTTAGTATCACATAAATCTCCTAAGGCCTCTGCGATTTTAAGCACTCGATCATAGCTCTAGAAGCCATTCCATCCATTTACCCATTCTTCTAAACAATATACTCAAAGATACATGAATCCATCAAACCCAAATGCTAATTCTCTAAGTATATAAAAATTATCTTCTAAGCATTCCCTTTCATGTTTTAATTATCCACTCCTTTAAGCAAATATCACATCATATATAAACCTTCCATCCTCTGAACATTTCCTTCCTCGTTTTAAATTATCCACTCCTTTCAACAAATATCACAACAGTTAGAACTATCATTTCCACAGAAATAAAAATATATATCAAGGCAATTCACTTTAAATATCCTTTGCTAGCATACCTATAGAAAATATAAAAAAGGCAAACTCATTTGTAACCCCTGGAGTAAACATGTGACAAGTTTAAAACTATTGCTTCGAATACTAGTCAATGCATCATAATACATATTTATACTCTGGTCAGAAACCATTGATTTTAAGATTTTTTGAGATAAACAAAGATCACCTAAAATGTTTTTAGCAAACTATATTTTTCTATTAATTACTTTTAACACAAAATCAATTCGTTTTCTGAAAATAAAACCAAATCATTTTTTAAGCTAATGTAATTTTCTCAAGTCATGCTATATTACACCCTAATAACCTCGGCGTATGACTTATAAGTTTGATTCATGTATAGCTATCAAAATTTTGAACCACCTTTTTGTTCTCAAATCTTGATGCAAGAAATACTTCTGCAATTATTTGGCATCCCATTAATGAGGGATAATGCAAGAAATAGTTATGCTATTTTATTTCATGTTATGAATTCAAATTTATTTTCCTTCAAATAAATTATCCTTCAGAATAATTCTTATGGGGGTTTGGATAATTATCCTTCTAGGAAATAGATGCTCTATGGCGCAAAATGTTGAAGCAAAAAGAACTAATGAAATATTGATGCAAAAAATACTTCAAATAAAATTAACCTTTAAGGAATGCATCGGGCCTATTGTGCGATAGAAAAGTACCGCTTAGACTGAAAATAAAATTTTATAAGACGGTGTCGACACTTGCAATGCTTTATGGAGTAGAATGTTGGCCTTTAAAAGAGAAACATAAAACAAAGTTAAGTGTTACTGAGATGAGAATGCTTAGGTGGTTGAGTGACTTGACACTTAGAAATAATATGTGAAATGATTGTATTCGTGATAGGGTTGGTGTAGCTCCTGCAGCTGACAAGATTTGAGAGAGTCAATCTTAGATAGTTTGGTCATATTAAACGTTGATCATTTGATGATCCGGTGGATATTTTAGATTCGACATATGTTAAGAGAAGCAGAGGTAGACCTAAAAAGACTTGAGCATATTGTATAAAAAATTATCTTAATCTATCATAATTAAATGAAAAAATGACAATAGGAGACAATGGAGAAAAATGATTCATGTAGCCGACCCCACTTAATGGGATAAAGGCTTGTTGTGGTTGTTGTTGTTGGTTTGGATGGATAGGTTTGAATTTAGAATTAAACAAATCAACTTATCCCTATTTCTACAAATAAGAATGCTTGTTTTGTAAAAAATAAAGGACTTGATGAAATGATAAATTAAGCTCAAAGCATTGTGCGGGCTACTATACGAGGATACTCTTCCAAAGTATATCCTCATTGATGTGTGTGTGTGTGTGTGTGTGTGTGTGTGTGTGTGTGTGAGTGGGAATCCATTTTCCCACCCCCTTTTGAAGTGGGAATCCATCTTCCCACTTCAAATATATATATATATATATATATGTACACACACACACACACATATAAATATATATATATATATGTACAAGGGGCCAAAGGCCTATTTCTTTGAAATAAAAGGGTACAACACAAGTAGTATGAGAGGGCCCAAACAAGTTGAGCACGACTCATAAGAAACAAATAAAGCTCAAACAGAGCGATACAAAGATAAAACAAAAGAGAAACAAGCAACTAAAGAGGACGAGGTCGTTAAGGCTTCCCTCTACATCTGGTTAATGTAGCGCATCCAGAGATCAGACTCTGAAGTGATTCTCTATTACCAGGGGAGACCAAAATATCATCCATTAAATTTCCAAAGGGGAAAGTACCCCCAGCCTTCTTCTTCCGCGGGAGGTATACACTTGTCATTCTTCTTCAGAAGAGTGAGCAGTCCGATCCGAAGTAGGAAAGGCTGCTGCTGTGATCGGTTCCAATACTTGGGAATCTCCTACCCCTTGAGCGGGTAGAACAATCAAGATACTATTAGGCAGTAGTTCTTCCTCAATAGTAGTAGGCACATTTTCCATCGTCAAATTATGAGTTTTTGTTTCTTCCCTAACTTCAGACCTGTCATGGTGGGGAGTCTATACTCCCTCCATAGTAGCGGGTACCTAAGACGGTAGTATAGCTGCCCCAGTAGAAGAAGGCTGAGAGAAGACCTCATCATGCCTATCAGTAGCAACTACCTGATGTTCCTCCAAGGATCGATCCTTCTCAGCCTGTTCTGAAAGAGTAGTGGATATCACTGGCGGTGAGGAAGGCGGTATATCTGTCGTAGGAATGTGTGGCACGGTAGCGTTTGTACGGGGAGGTTTAAGTTTCGGATGCAGGTGGTAACATTGTTGGTGAGAGTGACCAAACATACGACATTGGGTGCAGTAAATAGGTATCTGTTCAAGTTCTGCTGGTTGTCAAAATCCCTGATGTTGTGTATCAATCCATAGCTCTTTCGGGAATGGTAATGTAATGTCCCGTTCTATCAATATTCTAGCCTCAAAAGATCTAGATAGATGCTCTGTAGGCGGATCAGTGTGGAGTGGCGTTTCATATACTTTTGCGAAAGTAAAGAGAAGCACCTTAGTGTTCCCCCACTAATACCATCAAGAAGCAACTCCATCATAATATATCATGCAAATTCAGGCAGTCAACATAATTATATCATTCATATGTTCGTCGCATTCAATTCAATATACTATATATAGCATACACCAAAGCATAATAATAAGTAGCTACAAATATCAACAATGTGACCAATAAAGGAAAATATATAAACCAAAAAAATATGTGCAAATATCATTATCTGCTAATACATAAAAACTAAGAAGAGCCAAAATATTATCACAGATTAAAAGTATGAGTACTTATGTTGATGTTGATTAATTTGTGCTTGAACTTACATTGATGTCAAACATCTATACATGATATTTAATTAATTTATTATTTTAATAAATTAGTATCTTCTTATTAATTACATAATAAATTTACTTTATCTAATCCCTCTTAATTTTTTTTATATTGTAAGCTGAGGGCACACTCCAGCTTGGAAACTTAATAGATGATAGTTTGGTTACTCCTAGCAATGGCACGACACTTCAAAATTTGTTAACTGGCTCCGCTCCTGAAATTAGAGAAAAAGGCAGGACCAAATTGGCTTCTCCCTAGCTACTTGTTTTCTGCATGTTTTAAATTTTTTGAGTTTATCTGTATCTTTTTTTTGTTAGAGTATTACTGTACGTTGTATCGTATGGGTAGAGTGTCTCTATTGAGCCCTCTCATACAACTTTTATGTATCTTTTCTAATTCAATATAATCACTCTCGGCTTTTCAATATATATATATATATATATATATATATATATATATATATATATATATATGTGTGTGTGTGTGTGTGTGTGTGTGTGTGTGTGTGTGTGTGTGTGTGTGTGTGTGTATTTATATATATATATGTATGTATATGTGTATGTATATAAAAATATGTACATATATATGTGTATGTACATATGTACATATATACATGTACATATGTACATTATATATATATATATATATATATATATATACGATGCCGTCGTCGTCGTCCCGCTCCGCTAGGGTTTTCGCCTGATGGCGAAACCCGCGGCGATTTTACCCGCGGCGATTTTTCCACTGCGTCGATCTCGTCGATCGTCGGTCTCCGTGCGTCGCCCTCAACTTCGTCGTCCCGCGAAGGAGCTTGCGGGGTCTCGGGAGCTCGAATCGTCTCCTGGAGCTCGCGTCCATCTACGCGTCTTTGTCTGTCTTCCTCAGCAGGCGGGTCGGGGAGCTCGCGTCACCTGGAACGTCTTCGTCTGTGAAGTCGCGGTCCCTGCGGTGCTTCATCGGGACCGGGGCTCGCTCCGTGCCGACCGAACGACGCATCGCACGGCCTCCTCGCCAGCCGGGTCCTCTTAGCCGACCCCTCCTGTTGCCCTGCTGCAGCTGCGACATCGGCCGGTTCTCAGACGCCTTCATGGCAGCAAAATCGACTTTTGCGGGAGTGGTAGGCAGGAATATCTCCTCCCACAAAAAAGTTCCTGATCATCCGTTTTTTCCACAAGATGGGAAGCCGACTGTCATCTCACCGTCGTGGAAATGAAGGTTCTTACCGAGGAAGTGAAGTTCACGCTAATCGGAAATTCCACTTTGGTCATCCCAAAACGGATTTGGTCGAAAGTTCTTCGAGGATCCGAATTTCATCGGAGGTCGGAGATCGGGAGTTTTGGATGGTAGACATCTACTTATCGAATTCAAAGGAAGAAGATTATGCGAGATTTTTGCTCAACAACCGCTCCGGTTGTTGGTACCTATATGAAGATTATTAAACGGATTCCGCATTTTGACCCATCTAACGAACCTTCGTTGTTCCTATGTGGTTCAAGCTTCCGGACTCCCCTTCATTTGTGTCAACATAAAGCCTTTATATAACATCACCAAGCGCTCGGTACTTCGAGAGCGGATTCGGACACTTATGATATGGTATCACTCCGATGCGTGCGAGGGTTCAGGCCGAGAGGATTTTACCCTCCCGCATGCGGATCAAATTTGGATCGCAGACGGCGAAGATGAGTTTCGCAGAAGCGTGGTAGTAGAGCATAAACCTCTTTTTGCCAACGATTGCAAAACGTTTGCGGCACACTGCGGCACTTGCTACAGTGCCGCACCCCCCTCGAGGAAAAGGTCTCTCGCCTCTTTACCGCTATCGAGATTCTTCAACAAAGCGTTGATGCTACTCCCGGTTCAAAAGTGTGAACACGGCATAATCCGAGCCCGACATGGTCGTCGGGGCGACTCTTCATCCTACTCTAGCTTGCTTCTCCCAAGTGATTAAGATCGTGCTCGCCGAACAAGTTCGGCATGGTGAACCCCTCTCCTGCGGCAAACAAATTGCAGAGGCTACCATACTGCCGCTTCGACCGACTCACCGGTAGAGTGTTCGCAGATTCAGACATCAGAAGATGAAGCATCTGAAGAAGAAGAAGATGAAGAAGAAGAAGAGGCAGCGAATTGGCAGGTTTACACTTCTCGACGGAAGAAGAAGTCTGGCGATTCTCTTTTTGTTGATGATATTTTGATCACTCACGAGCAATTGCAGTACTGTTAAGAGTCTACTTTATGGATCTCCCAGGAACAGAGCAAGAGCAAGCACGTTCTCGTTCGTAGACACTGGTCGTTTTGTAATTTTTTGTTATGACCTTAAGCCTTCATTTTGTTTAGCGTCAGTATCGTATGGGTCGGGCTTCGTGTTTCGGCCCATCCACAAGCTTTCGTATCCGTTTTATCTTAACGAAATTAGACTTCGAGGCCTTTAAATATATATATATATATATATATATATATATATATATATATATATATTATTATTCTTAAGCTTTAATATTAAATCGATTTAATAACATTCAATCAATCGAATCGCACAAAGGATGCACATGGCTTTGTCCTCCTTCCATCCCCCGAGAGCTTCCTCTTCGATCGCACACGGCTTTGGTTCCCTCCCGGTTGACATGGCCATCTTCACTGCGCACAAAATCGCACAAATTGGTCAACTCTTTCTCGTTTACATGATAGTGACATCGTCGATTACATTGTTCTCCTCCTACACTATGTGCCCTAGCCACACTCACGGCGGCCACCGAAACCTGCGCGATCGAGAGCCTTCCTCTACTACCATTCGACTCTCAGGTAAATCCCTGCCTCCCTCATACGACAATTTATAAGGCAAACTCATCTCCTTGGCTTCCGACCCCCTCGCTTTCTATTCATCTATCTGGTTGCCCGACTCCGCACTTTTTCTTTATTGCACCGACCCCTCCTTTCCTCATCTTTGATTATTCGATTCCCATCGCTGTGTAACATAACTATTACAACGGGAGTCACAAAACTTGGAATATCCAATCGCAATTTTTACTACAGTATCGCATTGCAAACAAGATCACGAGAGAATCAAGCGTCCGAATTCCTATTTCAACACAAATTTTCTTCCTTTTTTATTTATTTAATATTCATCTATTTTCTCTTTTTTCCTCCTATTTTCTATTTCTAAGTAGGGCTTTATTTACTTGAGAGACTATTTATATGTTATTTTATGTTTTGAAAGATTATGGATTTGACTTTATTTGGAGATGTATTCTCCTATTTATCTCTATTGAAGGGTTCTAACCTTCAATTTACTTGAGGTAGTGCGTTTGTAACCTGAAAGTTTAAGGTGATAATCCCTCTTGGATGCTCGGAGGCCTCCTTCACATCCAACTCGCAGCCAACAGTTGTTCGCAGCAAGATAACTGCTTTTATCAGCTTTGGTTTCGCTGTCCCGCCATTATCAACACCGCAAATTCAGCTAACATCTCTCCTCGACAACCGTGCCACACTATTTTGTGATTTTCCTTTCTGTTTTCAATCGGGACAACCGCCAAACATCGCCTATACCCAAGCCAAATATCGCAATTGCCCAAAATTTCATCCCCTTACAACTCCTCCCCATCTGACCCACTTGAACAGCTTTTAGGATCCCCAGATCAGTAAAAAACGGATGTTTGGTTGTGATTAATTTTTGTATGCCTTCAGTTTTTTTCTCTTTTGGGATTTATTGCTTATATTTTTTTTATTGTTTTTACTTGAAATAAAAGCAAGTGTGGATGCATATTTGTTTCTTGTTTTCATAAAAGATGCCTTGATAACAAGGCATTTCATATGATGTATTAAGAATTTCTATGAACACGTTAAATTGTTTCCTAAAAAAACAATAGCAGATCAAAAATGGTTTCTAACCTAAGTAGCTATTTTTTAACATAGAAAAAATAAAATGGGAAAAAAAATACAACGTTACATGCACAATAACGCAATTAAAATTTCAAATAAACAAATATATTTTAGCAATCAATTGGCATTACTGAGTTATTTCACAACCATTGTAGTATCTTAAGCAAGGAAAAACAGACCTGATCTATAACTTTCTCATCAAACAAAAGCTTCGAGCTAAAGAGGCACATAGAAGCACCCATGCTAACAGAAGTTATAGATAATTCTGGTGGGATAAAAACTTGTTTGTATGAACCGAAGGGAAAAGAAGTGGAAAGGTAGTCTTCATAGTGGCTGCAAAAGGAACAAAGAAAGAAAGAACAAATGATTATAAAACGTTAAAATGCTGCGATAAAATTAACGGAACAAAACAAAATACTTTAAAGCCCCACCTAAATGCATTGTGGAAAAAGCCAACTGTATTCTCAAGCTTTCGCAAATCTGAAGATAAACACATGTGAGATACAATGCCAATATGATTATCAGGAAGCACTTCAAATGGGGCAACAGCCAAGGATATCCACCGGGCACTGACTGGAACATTCAGCTTATAGATAAACGTTTTGCGAGGAGGATCATCCTTGCTCAATACCTACACAAGATGTCATTAACAAAATGGAGAAACACATGGACTTCCCCTTTTTTGAACAAAAGGCAGACAGATCACATTCGATCAAATAATATCCAAAATACGTAGAGAAATTGCTCAAAAATGATGAGATTTACATAATTTCAAAAACTACAATCATGAAATTAACATGAAATTTTAATTAATATCGCAAAAAATTAAGTGGTTTTTTTTCTACTAAGGCCAAAGCAATATAACGTAGCATAGGATGAATTATATGTATGGGCACAATAGATCACCACCCTCATTTTCATCATCCATACTAGGTGTCTGCTATATCAATCCAAATTCTTCATTCTTTACCATTAAGCATCACATGAGGTGCAATTCTTAATCTGCACAAGTTCTTGCAAATTTTTTATCACCGTTAGTTGACACATTTCCTTCTAATCCTTCAATACATTTTATCAACCCATCACGAGTAGATATTCAAAAGGGACCGCAAAACATTAGTCACATAAAGGCCTGATATTAAACAAATAGATAGTGATTCATTCTCTCTCTCTCTCTCTCTCTCTCTCTCGATCTTGATGCAGCAAGGATTACAAGCTTTAACTGCTTCCCTCTCCTGCAATTTTTATTGTCCCATATTCAATTTAGAATTAAGTAAATAATAAGCAATCTTAAAAATTTACCAGATTAATTTTATTTTAGACAACAATAGCACCTTAACAACAACTTGTTCTGTAAAATACTGAGCTAAATCCATTAACAAGAAAAATAAAAAATGATCAGCTGCACAATATTACTGAGAGCAAACATGCCAAAGGCCGAAAAAATTCATCCATGTGATGAATACTTCGTTAGTCTATGGAGTGGAAAAGTAAAGACTTCCTCAGTTTCCATCCGTTCTTAAGGAAAAGCAAAGCTTTCAAAGCAATTAGAGCAATGCAAAGAGCAAGAATTCATTTTTGCTTCATTGCATTAAGCGCAAAATGAATAGGCACTTTTATAAGCTAAAATATTCATTACTTGTATTTAATATATACATATATTATGTGCTTATAATAAGCTACTTAATCGATTGTGGGCTCTGAAAATTCGAAAAGCACCACGGGCTCTCATCGAGAGCTTAACATGATTTTTCAGAAGACGGATGAGATAGTAGAAGATAAGACACTACCTAGATATTTCACCCTGAAGATTTGGGGTTCGAGGTTTCTCATAGGCGCAAGTCCCTATGGTTAATTACCCCTCCGATAACGGGAGAGCACTTTCAATTAAGACTAGTCGTTGCGAGCTAAGTATTCGGACTTAGCATATAGTTGCAGCAAATTTAAGAATTTAAAATTATGAAAATTATCACCGTGAACTCAAAACGGATGGTAATGATACGACGACGAACATGATCAAGATCCCACAGTTCTGTCATCCCGGGTTGTCATGGTCCTAGGTCAACATAGACAGTGGACATAGTCAGCCCAACCTGACCGAAAGATCCTTATCAAGATCAATAGGTTGTTTAGTCCAAGGGGATCCTGTAAACCTAGGGTGAATGTTTGTCTAAGGGGACTAATTTAAGTCAACCTTAGATTAAAGAGAGTTTTCTGCTTCATCATATATACCCTATGATTTGACACTCAAAAGAGATGACTGTCGTTGGGAAACGTACAAACTACAGCAGTGATCGTCATATAATGGTGTCTTTTGGCGGTAAAACACCTAGTAGGAGAGCTCTGGTCGTAATTGCTTCTTTGGGGTATCATTCACAGCAAAACCATGTGGACGAGGGACTCAGACCACATCCTTATTGGCATAAAATTCACTTTGAGCATGATTTTAGTAGCATTCTTAATATGACATTAGCTCTTTGTGAGCTCAAGTCAGCGTTAGATTTGTTCACCTAGGCAAACGGTTGTGGGGAGAAGATGGATTATGCTTTAAACATTATGTGGTGTACTTTTTATTTAAAAATCATTTTTTATGATTGAAAATATTTTAATTTTATGAATGAACCCCTCCAGTTGAGATTTTCGATCAACATGCCCATCCTCTGAGATTGATATCTTTGAACATTGTCGACTATGTCCTGCTCACAAAGAATCAGGTTCATAGTATATATATTATTTGAGTTTTAGAAATAGACTTTGAGATTTAATTTTGAAAATAGACCCCTCCGACTAAGATTCACTATCAACACAGCCATCATCAAGAAAATGGATTTTCTTTCAGCCCTGTCAACTCTATCCCACTTACAAAGAATCGGGTATAGTAATTGAATAATTAAATTCAAAATAGATTTTGAAGCATAATTTTAAAATAACCCCCTCCGGTTGTAATTTTCGATCAACATGACCATCATCGGAGATTGATTTCATGAACCCAGTTGACTCTATCCCACTTACAGAGGATCGGGGCATGATATATATATATATATATATATATATATATATATATATATATATATATATATATATATATATATATATATATATATACTTTGAGTTTAATTTTGAAAATACACTCTTCCGATCGAGATTCACTATCAAAACGACCATCATCGAAGAAATGATTTCTTTGAACTCTACCAACCCTGTCTCGCTTACAGAGGATCGGGTTTAGTAATTAAAATAATTGAATTCAAAATAGATTTTGAAGCATAATTTTAAAATAGACCCCTCCGATTGAAAACTTCGAGCAGCATTGCTAGCAACGGGGAATTATTGAAATTTATATATCACTAAGAGCACTAGTCTTGTCAACTCTAATCCTCATGAAAATCATAATGGCTCAATAGGGGCTCAATCTTGCCCTATATTCCCTGTAGAAAGGACGATCAGATTGACAAAAGTGTGGGACAAAAGACCTTGCCTTATAGGTAAGACGGCCCATTATCAGCGCAAAATTTTCAGATGCAAAAACTTGAATATTTACATGCACGTCAGAGCACATGCAGGCAGTTTTATTTATTGTTTGTCAATTTTGACTGATTTTACAGGGTTTTATTATTATTTACACTGATATACTAACATTGAGATGTATGCAAACATTTTTATTTAAGCATTTAATTTCACCTTCTATCTGATTGTAAGAACTCGAATAAAGATCTTGATTGTGTATTTAGATTTTATGTATATCTCTCGTGTTTTGCGCTAATTTGAGTGTTCAGGTGGACCTCTACAGATTTTATTCGAGCTCATTGACGAGTCGTCGAGACTCGTGTAAATTTAGAGCAGGATCTTCATAATTAAAATAATAAGTTCGCTACAAGTTTCATTTGAGCTCATTGACGAGTTGTTGAGTCGCCTAAGCATGTAATATTTGCGCTCAAAATCTTTTAGTGAGACGTCTTTTGTCTGTTTATGTAGCTAGGCTGCGGATCTGGTGAAAAGGAAGGCATTCTAAACTTTGATTGCATATTCGAAATTATGTATATCTCACATACTTTAACTCCCAATTGAGTGTCAGGTCGACTCCCCCTCCCAAACAGGTTTCATTCGAGCTCATTGACGAGTCGTCAAGTCCCTTATGCGCGTGTAGGTTCTATTAATTTTTAATTATGTTGTTTAAGATGATTTATGTAATAATTCTAGCCTTTAATATATAGCTTAAGAGCATTTAATTGGATTGCATTTTGTTTCAAGTAAATTCAATTTAGTTGTTCTTCTATGACCAACATTTTGACTAAAATCCGACAACATTTCGACAGCTTGCCGACATTGTCCCCCATTAAGGTGTGTATATGTGGGGGGGGGGGGGGGGGGTGGGTGTGCGCACCGTGAGCTCACCGCCCACCACACCGTAGCTCGCCCACCACACCAGAAAGGCGTGCATGAACAGTGTCGTGATACACTGCAGCCGGTGTATTTGGAACACCTTGCCAAAAAAAGGCGTGCATGGGGGTACATGCATGCAGGATGTCACAACACAATTGTTTACCTGTTGCGTTGTGAATGTTGCCTATGAGTTCTCCTTTGCACGCTAAGAAACTTGTGCACGAGTTCCACTCGTCGTGCCATGCACGACACAAAAGAGCTGCTTCGCGAACGCCGCATATGAATTTCCCTTGCCACGCTAAGAAAAGTGTGCACGTGTTTGTTGCATCAAACACATTGCAAAGTCGGATCGCATCACGAATGTCGCCTGCTAGTTTCCCTCGCCAAGCTAAGAAAAGCGTACACGAGTTTTGCTCACCGCATCAAATGCGCCACGATCGACATTTCAAGAGTTGCGAGCATTATACCTTTTGTGTGGTGAGACGATGATTTTAGCACACTTGCATGAGTTTCACATTCAAACTTGCGCTCCCCAACACGCATCAAAATCATTTACATATGCACCATACACATCAACAAGATAAAATGACCGCATTAGATTTAATTTTAATGTGGAAGCTAGATTTCCTTTTCCAACCATTTCATTTACCTGATTATTGCTTGTGGCTCGTCAAGAAAGCGGCTGAGAGATGAATGGGAATCCTACAGCTAGTGGAGGGAGAAGAGAAATGCTATAAACATGAGTGATTTCATATTTCTGCCGCAGTGGAGATAGATAGTTGCTATTGAATGTGGCAGTTAGAAGCATGGAGAGATGGGGAGAGAGAGAGAGAGAGATGGGATGGCAAGAAGCTTTGACAGAGAGAGAGAAGCTTGCGTGAGAGAGGATGTGCGGGTTGGAAACCGGAGTCTCGCCGGAGCGGAAGCGACGGAAGGATTCCCGACAAGGGTGCATGAGCCAGTGTTTTGTGTTTTGGGTTGTGGCGTGCGGGTTGGCTAAGTTGGAGAGGTCCACTAGCGAAGAGAATGCTTCGCGCGAGATCTGGGAGCGAGAGTAGGTAGAGCGTGATGTACACGAGAGAGGGCTTGGCTTTGGGGGTTTGCAGTGTGAGCAAGAGATCTCAGGCAAGAGGAGTGCGGAAGGGCGTCGATGAGAGGAGCTGTGAGTTGCTGGAAGCGAGATGTAGCAATTGGGTGAGAGTTTGTAGTAGAGATGAGAAAGAGTAGGCTGTTACGCATAAGGGAGACGGGGCTCACCGAAGATGCTGCCGTCTGAAGTGGCAAAGGGCAAGCATAGATAGTAGGTGGAGTTGTGATTGCTTGGATGGCGTGGTTTTAGGTGGAGGAGGAAATGCAAGAGAGGAGAAAGTTAGCTTGGGATGGTTGCGGAGGTAGGCGTGTGCGTGTTCGCGCGGGGGGGGTGGGGGGGTGGTGGGGGGTGGTGGTGGTCGGTCGCGGTCTTGTTTAGAGAGCAGTGAGGTGGGGTTGTAAAAGGAAGGACAAGAGAGAGAGAGAGAGGGGGGGGGAATGCCTTGCAGTCAGTGGTTTGTGAAGGAAGAGACGAAGGAGAAGCTTTCTGGGTTTGAGGAAGCAGGCTACCTCAAGTAGGTAGGCGTGAGAGAAAGGGAAGAAAATTTAAAACAATTCGGAGGGTGGAGGTGTTGGGGAGCTAGGTAGGGATAGGTTTAGATAGGAATATTGTATTTCCTTTCTTTTTATTTTTTTATTTTTTTATGGTGATGGGGAGGCTCGGCATTTGGTGGAGTTGAGGTGGAGACATGGGCATGAACATAAGTTAGGCCAGTGGAATTGTTGGAGAAGGAATGGAGATTAAGAATGGTGATAATAATAATAAAGAATTATTATTATATTCTTTTATTTAAAAGCTTCAATTTGCATGTCATTTGCTTGAATACGAAAGTATATCAATATTGGTGTCCTCTTTAAGCAAAGTCGATGTTCTGAACACGCTTGTGCAGTCCGTTTTGTGATCGAATGTCATTCGAGCAACATTTGGTGAATGCCGATATGAATTAGTTCCAAATCGCACATTGCGCCGGCTATTCATCAATTTTTCCGTGCATTCCCAATTTGATCACATAATACCTCCTTAGAAAATTTTAACGTTTCGGATGTGCTCGGGAAGTCGATTTTGTGATTTGAGGTTGTTTAAGCAACTTCGACGATAGTTAAAATGTTTCAAGTTCAAAATGAGCACTTCAAGCCGACAATATATCGATTTCATTGTGCTTGCTCTGTTTGATCATAAAAGACCTCTCATTGGTTAATTTTGATATTTCGGACGCGTTCTTGTGGGTTGTTCTATCATCGGAGATCATGAAGATTGAGATAATTTGAGTCTGAATTATGCACATCATGTCATCAATCTATCATTTCCACCGCACGCGCTCCTTTCGATCATAAAAGACTCATTGTTTGATTTTGGTATCTTAAACGCAACTAAGGGGTTCATTTTGCAAGCAAGTCTAGCCGAGGTAAATTTTAAGCATGCTTGAGACATTCCAAATTGATCACTCATTGTCGCACTCTATATTAGCTGCTCTCACTGTGTCTAATCGACTCATCTTGCGGAGTATAAATAAGGGGACAGAATCTAATGCAATGATATGTTGAATGATAGTAATTTTCAGCTATATGAAAAGAAAAATCAAAGATATATAATAAAATGAAGAATAATACTTGAAGAATCAAGAATAATCGTGAGATTGAGCGACCAATTATAGACTAAAAGAGTAGATAAAAAGCAGACATACAAAGTATTCTTACGGAAAAATTTGTGAGCAGCAAGTTACTAGTGCTAATAGCAAGAACCAATAAGAAGCACCATAAAAAAAAGAACTTTCAACAAGGAAAAAAAATGGAGAATCAATAAAAAATAAATCGATGACTATGATAAATCGTGAGAATGAGTGAACACCCACGCTTAGTTATTGTCGTAGTGTTAAACTGAATGATGAAATTTGAACCAGAATTATGGTCTCAAGACAATCCATAACATTATAATGCAATGCAGCGAAGCAACACAACATGCACACTTTGCTACAAGCTTGCACATTCACGGCCAAGCAATGTGGAAGGCTGAACAATAGCTTTGCTTCATTAATAACGTGCATTTTACAAACAATGAAAAAGAGCAACAAACACTTGACTACAACAAAGTTGAATGATCATGTAGAAAGCAAGGGACCAAGCATGGAATCTTGCACAGTGACAAGCACTTCGAGTAATCTCAAGGAGAATCTCATACTAAGAAAAAGCCAAACAGTCAAAGCTATATATAAGCTTCCAGGTACAGGGCAACTAATGCTGCATTTGGGAGAGCTTATAAGTACGGCGGCGTTTTGAAAAACGCCGCCGCACTGTTTGGTTAGGACTTATCAGTGCTTATCAAAAAACTCCATTTCATTTTTTTACATTACACGCGATACGTGCCCTCACTCCCGCGGGGCGCTTATTCGATCGCGTTTTTGGATACGAATTGCCCCCGTGACCCCGTGACCCCGTGCATCCCGTGACCCCGTGAAGCTCCTCGCAAGTCTGCGCGATCTCGATCGCTAACCCTAAGCTCTCCTCCTCTCCGATTGCCCCCATCCTTCTGGAGCCATACACAAGTATCTTCGTCCATATTATCATCAGCTTTAAGCTTCGAGGCTGAAGAGGTATCTTGTTTTTTTCATTCCCCATCTTCTTCACCGCACATTGGGGCTTTCGCCGGGACCGTTCTCGTTTCTCGAACACTTTTCTGTTTTATCTGGCACTGTTTTGCTCGGTTGCTTTGCCTTTAATTGGTATTGGTTGATTCGGTAGTTCCAGCAATTGATTTTTGGATGGGTACATGGAGGAATTCTATTTCTTCTCTTTCTCTTGATTTCAAACTGAGGGCCTCGTGTGAGACATGGCAACTTCCCATGGCAAATATTTTTACTGGGATCTATTTTTCTTTCCCTTGATTTCAAACTGAAGGTTTTATATTTTTATTTACTTGCTTGGTTTAAGTTTAGAACAAAAGTGTTGTTCTCACATGGCAGCTTCCCATGGCAAATATCCTGCACTTATAAATTGCAATGATCCCTACCTTTGTTTCACGGATTCTTTCATATTTCGACTGTAGCATATTGATTATTGCTGCTTAAAATTGTTTCGAGTTCGATACGGCTTGAAATGAAATTAATTTTTTTAGATATATTTTCAGGTGAAACCGGATCGATCCGGCTCAAAATTGAGACTATTTGCCTCAATTTGAATTATTTTACAGCACTATTCGATGACAAATTTATTACTAAACGATGCAAATTCTATGAATGCGTACATATGACTAATAAGAGGCATATTTCTTTGATAAGAGGGATATTTATGAATGCAAATTCTATTAATGTGTACATATGAAGGCTCGTCAAATCATTGAAGTTGATGTTTAGTTGTTAAAAGGCATATTTCTTTGATGTATTTCTTCTATACTTGATCATAGAGCTTTTTGTTTCTCATTAATAGGACAGATTGTCCATATTTATTATGCTCATATCAGTACAGAAGAAGCACATATTGATGTCGATAAAAGTATTAATATATGCTTTGATGCACTCTTTTGTAACCTTGTTGCTGGATAAATGTAAAATGTGCATTTGCAAGGATCACATGTTTGTAAAGTAGCCCTTTCACCTCCGAGAGAATAGTGCTCTAATAAACTACTGCTGCAACTGAAATTGTATTGCATCATCTATACTGTTATTCGGATTGTGATTAACTAATTTTATGAGTTAATTACGGGTATTTGGTTCACTTACTAGCATTACCTAACCTCTCCCCCAATGGAAAATTTAGAAGAAACTTGTTTCCCAACCCTTCTATCTCATTTTACTTTCTATTGTCAGTAACTTTGAGCATTTTATTGCAAGCGTCTAACATTGTTAAAAAGTTTCAAATCAGTAGCAGAAGTTATTTATTAGTGAATCTGCTACAACAAATTTATTGCAGACATTAAAAGTGCATTTTTTTTTACTTATGAGCTATGTAATTTCTCAATGGAAGTAATATAACAGCTCCAAAATTTATTGAATTGATTTCATTAAAAGGATTTTTTCATTGACATGTCTTACGATGCTTATATTTACTTTGGAAACATTATGTGTTATCAACCATCCATTTTGTTCTAATCCATTTACCTGACAGTACGCAATGAGTAAAAGTAAAGAGGTTGTATCATCGGCCGTGTAGGATAGAAAGGTTACCAATACAATTTGCGATGTCTGTGTTATGGAGGTACAACTTGGAAATAGGCCTACAACACATTTTAGTAAAGAAGGTTGGCAAAACATGATGATTAAATTCAATGAACTTACTGGAAGAGACTACGACCGAACGAAACTAAAAAATAAATAGGATCAATTAAAAAAGGATTGGAAAATATGGAAGGAGCTAAAAATGGGTTCAACCTGATCGGGTCGGATCCAATTAAGCTGGACAATCGATGCACTCGCATAACTCGGTGAGCTGAAAAACTCGAGGTAATTAAATATGTAAGATCACTTCATTCCGCATTATTTATTCGCATTTAAATGATGTCACTATTGAAATATTCAATATATTACAAGGCGGTTCCGGTGCAAAAAAGTTTAAGTCTTGCAGTATATATCCGAAATCGGAGGAGAAGCTAGACGACATGTTTTCCGGGGTTGTCGCAACCGGATCTCATGCTTTCACCCCTAATGAGCGAGGCTTCGCCAACTTCCCGCAGAAATGCCAACCGTTCGACTGGGTGACTCGTGGAAGTGTCCCAACCAGGTCAACACCGATGTTCAATCCACAAGCACATCCAAGCGCCCTAGGGTTGACAAAAAGAAAAAAGGGATGTCATTCATCAAAGGCAGCATTGAGACACTTCTTGAAACCTGCAAAACTAGGATTGTTTCCTCGACTGACACATCAATTGATGAATGTCTCCAGCTCCTATCTACGTACCCTGAGATTATGGCAGAAACAAAGATCTATGTAAAATATGTGAAGTTGCTACGGGATCCAACCATAAGACATTTTTTAATAAAGTTGGATCATAAACACCGACTTGAATACTTACGGACTTTCATGGATGATTGAATGTTTTGTTATTATGTTGTGTACTTCGTTCGTTTTATTTCTAATATATATGTAATGGGCATTTTTTCCGTTTTCCATCACTGTTGAATTCAATGCGTTGTATTCATTTTAGTGTTGATTTATCCATTACTTCTCTAATAGTCAATCAACTACATATCCTTACTTCTTCTTGATTAATTTTACAAAGTACTACATACATTATCTTGTTTATATGGATGACGAACAAGCTAACCATGACGACGAAGAACTTCACCATAACGTCAATGCCGCACTAATCATGACATTGTTGTACTGTTACTATCTCACATACGTTCCCCGAACACCTTGTATGACGTCCAGTCAGATTGGAGATAAATGGGTATGTGAGTTATTACAGGGCCACCCAACCAGGTTCTCCAACATGTTCCGCATGACAAAGGAGATATTTCGTGATCTGCTTGATGAACTTCGCATCCACCATGGATTGCATGGATCCAGAAGAACGACGACAAGAGAAGTACTAGCAATAACTTTATATATCCTATAACAGAATCAATCAATTTGAGGAGCAATGGAGAGATTCCAACATTCATTGGAAACCATTAGCAGGTACTTCTCAATTGGTCTGAATGATCTAGTGAGTTTGGCGCGCAAGACTGTTAAGCCCGTTGATCCAACATTCGAGTCTACTCCCACACAGATTGCCACTAAGCATCGGTACATGTCGTTTTTCAAGGTACGCAGTCGAGATAACATTTATCGATGATATTGATGTATACACGCTTACATTACTATTGTCAGGATTGTATTGGGAAGCTGGAAATGGTTTTATAGTGCAGTTTTTCTTTATATCAGCTTGGATAGCCACGGGCAACCGCTGATAGAAAAATTTTGAACTTCCAATTACTGCAATTGTGCAGTTTTTACTTTATTAGAAAAGGAATTTGTAATAATTGTAACTTTAGGGTGTTTAAGTCGTTGTGATTCGTAACGACAAGCTGTTAGAACTTCATGTAAATAGCCGGTTTCAGAGGTTCATGTAAATCATTTTGTATTGCAGTAATAAAAAACTTTAATGCTCTTTCCCCGTGGATGTAGGTCACTTCGACTGAACCACATAATTTATTGTCTCTTTTCTGTTTGTTTGGTTTTACTTATATATTGGCGTAAAGTTGTATATTTCTACTTTCTCGTGCAATGGCGTTAAAGCAGATTGGACACCCCGTGCTTATGAGTGCTTATCTGAGGATAACTGTTCTTAATTTTGTAATGTTGACGATGGTAGCAGAAATTCAGCAGGATAAATTATATATGGGGCAATACTCTTGATATGCTATGGCTACTTTTTCTACCTGAAAACATAGAAGTTGTGATGCTTGCATGCAGATTTTCCTTTATTCTATTATCCAAATGATTGTAAAATATATTAAATATTTGCAGGAAGATGAGCTACAGGTCTGCAGTGAAGGCCGAGCAAGATTATGCCATTACGGATTGTCGTCCTTATACTCACGTCACGTAAGCGAACATAGCTACGGGCGCAGTTCTACGTAAGCTCTCAGTGGGGACAAGGACTGAAGGATCTGCAAGTTCTTCGAGTGGGCTGACAATACGTCCGATTACTACATTATCCCGTACCGAACACGATTGCTCGGGATCCATGGTATCACAAGTTCGAGAAATTGCTTCGTTTCCCATACGAACAAGTTTGCTTCACGCTTGTGGTGTCGTAAGCTAGTACAACGATCGTCGTGACGCGCTTCTTACATTATAAAATGAATGTTGTCATTTTTCTTCTTATAATTTTATCACGTTATTTCTTTTTTTATTTAGTGTTTCATGAAACCCACTATTAGGTGTGGTCTGTATGTTTTTTGCATTTAGGTTTCATGAAACTGGTTGTTTTATTTCAGATTGTACTTGTATTTTAAATGTACTGTTATATTTTGAAACATTTTCATTAATATATTTGGCCTGGTTTTAAAATAGAAAATAGTTGAATGATGTATACGTAAATAATTTATAAAGAAATGAGATAAATAAATTTATAATATGTTTGAAAATAAGATATAATTTTTTAAAATAAGATTTTATATTTAAAAGTAAAATTTTATATTTTAAAATATTTTTATTTAAATTTGAAATAAGATTTTATATCTTAATAACATTTTATTAATAAAGATGAGCGAATTGTAATTTTTCTACAACATTACAGTATAAGTTCGTTTTCAAACCGCAAAACCAAACAAATTTAATGAACTTATTCATTTTAGTGCGTAATGATCATTTATCCACAAACAATGCAGAATCAGTTGTTCCGCATACGCTCGAACCAAACAGACAAACAGCTTATCCGGATCAGCTGCTTATCAGCAACTTATCTGGATAATCGCTTCCTGATAGTTCATTCTCTGGATAAATTTGATATATCTGCAATGCCTAAACAGTATCTCTAAATAATTAGTGCTTATATCGAATAGAAAATGTACATAAAATTATGACGCGATCAATCATCTTTATTATCTCATATCAATTCTAGAAAGCAAACCAATTTATTGATCGCTTTAAAGCACGAACAGCAATTTTGAGTGCTACTCCAGCTGATGGCAACATTTGAATCTCTTAGTACATAACATCCAATGTTTTTAAAAGCATGCTTCACGTGCAAAGGAAAGTGAAGCACTTGATGCCCGCTTCGCTTCGCTGAAGCATACTTCAAAGCGTTGAAGCCAGATGGCCCGTTCAAGGTTAAACGAGAGTAAATAAAGGCTTCAGTTTGGAGTACAAAGGAGCTACGAGAATTCGAGGAGCATAAAGGAATTAAGCATTTCCTTCGAATGGGGCCTACATATTGAAGTGCTCTTCGAACGCTACAACCTTCCACTTTAGCCCAAACTTCAATTTAACCGATCAAGTCTCTCAATTCCAATGCATTTACATATTTAACACCTAAACCTCAATTTTTACATATTATATTTAGGTGTTAGATATGTAAATAAATAGGAATTTGGTGGTGCATATGCAATAACTCTTTTTATAGGTAATGAGGGTGAACCAAAAAAACTTAATTTTAGTGCAACTTTTAAATAATACCAAAGGATTTTAATTCAAATTTTTAAATTTCAAAACAAATAAACACTTTTTCTCAATTTATCTTCAAGTTAGATATTGTACCACTTTATTTTCTATTTTATATTAATATTTAAGGTACACTGTATATTTTATAATTGTTCATGAATGTGTGTATATATTAATAGTTTTGTATAACATATTAGTGCATTGGTTAATAAAGGTATCGCTTCGTTTTGTGCTGAGCGCTTTGAAGCAAAAATAAAGTCTTGCGCATCGCACTACTTTTTGCGGCTAAATAACACTGATAACATTAGCCCTCATTTAATCTCTCAACCTCACTTTTGACATGCACTGAACTCATTGGTGCAGGATTTATTTTCATCGTTTGAAACTTTCTCCCAAATAATCAATATTTTGCATAAATAAATAGAAGGGATAAAATTAATGAAAAGTGCAAACTGAATTTTGTCCTCTTCTATCTCTACTGAGTTTTAAATTCTATAATTTAGTTTATTTGTTTTCATTTGTTTCAACAATTTCAGAATTTACTAATGCACTCCATAAGGTTTTATAATTTGTTTAGGTTGTGTTTAGCCCCACCCTTCCCCAACCCCTCTTTTCTCTCTACAACATATGGATGTATTTTAGCAGTTTGATAAATAAAAGCTAGCAGTGTTCTCTTTTCTTTTTCATTAATTAATCTGCTTTCTTTGTTTCCTTATGTATCTTTGCTCTTGTTCTTTTTAGCCAATAAAAAAATACACAATTTACTTGTTTTCATATAAAAAAGAGCTCTGTTCTTGTAATCATTCATGTGATTTCCAATGTTTAGTGCGTAAAATTTTACAATCCTAATTTCTCTACTATTGTTTAGGGAATTATGTCACTCCTTCAAGGGTGATTGGCAATCAATTCTTGTGTTTTCAGCTTTCAATCTCTTTCAATGCTCTTGCTCTTTGATAACGTATTACACCCAGCAGAGTTGAAAAATTCTACTAAATCGATGGATTTTTGGCCGCTCATGCGCAGCCAATATAACAATGCATTTAGCATGGCTTTCCAGAGGGCTTTTTCACAGGCATGCCTTCCGATGGTGCTACTGACTGATTGTTTTCATAAGGTAATGCAGCATTCAGTACAGATTCGATACATAAATTGCAGCCATTTCAAGAAGAAAAATAAGAACAGTTTAGAGTTTTTAAGGATAACAGTAACGAGGTAAGGAAATGAGAACATTTGAGACAATTCCAAGAAATTGCTAGATTAAATGGAAAAGTCAAAGCACAATTCAAAACAATATGATAACAACGTAAAAGTTATCTATCGAATAAGTGAAGATGTCATCATGACCTCCCAAATGGGTAGACTTGTAAATATTGGAGAACGAGAACAAATTTTTTTTCTAATTTCTGCCTCTAGTAAGAAATAATTCACAAAATATAATATCGACTACAATTTCAATAGATGATAAACTAACATCAAAGCAAAAAGTTAGTCAAAATTTATATCAATGAAATCCTCATCTATAGGAGTGGAAGATGGCAAGTTTAGCTGGGGAATTTGAAACAATGCACAGATGGTGTAACGCACTTATCAATGTTAAGAACAAAATATGGGAGGGTTTAAAAGCTATAATATCAATTTTATCAAGACTTTGTTCCAAAATTTTCATGCAAATATAAGCAAGATTCGGTGGAGCAACAATCTCCACGAGTGGAGAAAATTTCTGGACATTGGAATGCCTCCCGTGAGTTGAAAGTAAAACTACAAGATCTCCTTGATTCTAGATGAGTTTGAATCAATCAATTATTTGTGCTCCAAAGTTTTGCCAGATATGCATTAAAATTAGATGCATTCAAATTCAATATTCTACCAACATCCACAAACGGGATAATCAAAAACAGCCAATTTTGAGATGAAGTATTAACTTGTAAGGGATATATATGAGGATTTGGGTGTTCCTCCTGCTGTACTCTCTCCCGAGATAGTGTTTATCTTTCATATCCCCTTTCATGTTCTCCTCAGGTCGTTCCTGGTTGTCCTCCCTTGTTGCAGCCCGAACAGCCACCGTCACTATTTTCACTATAGTTTTTTGAAGTTAAACTACATGTCTTTGCTGCCACAGCACCAAGCAGCGGTCCTCTTGATATCAGTCCTATGCATCCCCCACCGTTATCGCTGGCATCCCCCCTCACTGCCGCTAATCAAAACAACATTTATTCACTGTTCAACTGCAGTCCCAGCCGTCTAGCCACCTGTTATTCTCCTTCCAGCTTGCTATGATTGTCACAGCTCCTCAATTTCGTTGCCGCCGTCCTCGTTTGTTGTCGCAGCTATAACAGCCTCTCTCAACCACTTTCTCATCATCCATCGCCCTCTTTCTTGTTGCCCCCGCATAGGACAGCAACCGTACCTGCGATTCCTGCAGCTTCGCATCTCCCCTCATAGTTACCCACACACATTTGTTATCCCCGCGCCTTCCAGCTCTTCCCCCACTCGTCGCTCTCTCTCTGGAGGACCAACCCCTCTCCACCACTACAAGATACACCTTAGTTTGAGTGTTTGTGCTGTGTCTACTGCTATTTCAAATTTTTGTGTGTCATGTTCTATTTTGTTTTTAAAGTGTGTTGGTTGTAACAGTCTATTTGTTTTCAGTAATGATATTCACTTTTCTTATTGTGATTTGTATTAAATTTGCTATCATTTGGTATCAGAACTAATCTAATCATAGTCCTATTCTAGGGTTTCTAGCATCCACCAATACTAAATCTCCACCTCCACATAAAATCTTCTCCTTTGCTGATTATTCAAACTGACCACCCATAATTTTTCTCTCACGACTCTACATCACCCTGTACACTCTCTTCCGCCTACCCAAACCCCAACCATGACCACGCCACATAGGAGATAATTGTTGAAAATCTGATCAGAGGAAATTACACAATGCCACTTATAAAAATCAAAAGAGAGATATCCATAAATGTTATAGAAGTCCTCCAACTACAATGAATGCTCGCCACCTTCAAAAAAAAGACCATCAAGGGGGATGACACAAACTCCATTTGATTCCATAGATTAAGAACTGCAGCCCTGAAGATTCAGCATGAAATATTGGAGAAGCTGGCATTTTGAAGTAAAAATGAATTTGTCATACTTTGACGGTCATATGGATCTGAGAGAGTTCATCGAGTGGCTCTAGACATTATAACGCAGCTTCGAGCACCATTAGATCCCACCGAATAGAATGGTGAATCTAGCAGTCAGCAAGTTAAGGAAGAGCAAATCATTTTGGTCAGAAAACTTGAAAATTCTTCGATAGCATGAAGGGAAAAAAAATTACTACTTTACTCCAAGATGAATCGAGAGATGCAACATCAAAATCTATCAATTCTTTACATACAGAACGTTCAGACCCTAGCTTCGAAAATGGAGAGACAACCTCACCGAGTGACAGTCGCATCTCACAGATAGACTTCAACCCTATAATCAAGCAACAAGAGCATACCCAACAAAGCATCCAAGCTAACCCGCCTGAGGATACAATAGTCAAGTAGGTAACAAGTGGAACGAATCTGCAATCCCAAATTCGTCTCAGCCAGAAATGTTTCAGGTGTCGCGGATTTGAGAATATTTAATCAGATAGCACAATCAGAAAAATGATCTCTTTCACTTATCAGTGAGCAATTGAAAAAAAAAATAAGGATCAACGAGAAGATGAAAAATTTCAAAGAGGATTCTCCATTTCCAGCTTACGAGGAAGAGACACCAACGGTTCCAACCAACCCAATTAAAACAACTCCAGCTTAATTGATAATAGATTTTTTAAAGGATAGTAAGTCGGAGGAGTCGATACTTAAAAACAGACAACCCCATTTGACGGAACTGTCATACATCTTGACTGACTGAACACCTATTAGGTGATTGTCACTGAAGTGGCTCAATATATCAGAAATGAGAAGCTTGTGAGTTACTTCTAGAAGGTTATATAGAGTTATTCGGACATTAAATTTAATTTAATAGTATACCCACCAACATATGGCCAAACAAGAGGGATGAACTGCATCGTTGGATATTATCTTAGGAGCTTCGTGGATAATAAAATCCTGCAATGGGATCCAAATACTATTAAGGAGGAAGAAGAGGTCTCACAAGAGTGGTTGCTAGTGAGAGTTGTTCAACCTGTCATAGATTTTATCCCAAAGTTGAATCCTCCTTACACACTTGTTTATCAGATACAGCCAATGGAGCACGAGAAGTTGGAGAAGCAATTTACATATGTAATGGCTAGAGACCTGATTGTTAAGAATACTCATCTATCTATGATGTTAGCTTGGTTAATGTCAAGAGAGAATGGATATTTATTCTATCAGAACGTGCTTTTGAATGATAACGCCTACGTGATTGACTTACCTGGATGTTGCAGTGGTTATGTTACTATCAATGTGTCTGAACTGACGTCGCATCATGAGAAGTCAGAAGCTTTCGACAAATGAGATTGAAGCTCCACCAATCCCGACAGAAAGACGTGTGACATTGCCCCTGCGTTTCGCAGATTTGTAAAAGGTACATGGGAGACGGGAGAGGGGAGAGGGACCCAATTGAATGATGGATATAACTATCATTGACCTAACATAAAAAAATTCTCAGTGGATTAAACATTCATCCCATGATTACATAAAGAATTAAAGATCTACGCACACCGAGATGCTAGCTAAAATAAACATGTCAACTAAGATGCAAACTACCTTGATTTGGAAAGAAGTACTATATGAAGCTATATATACCCATAAGATTGGCTTTTGCCCTTTTTGTGGAATGCTTGGGAAGAGAGCAAGCAAAACCTCATTAAGGGGGAGAGGAAGACAAACCATTAATGAGATATCACTAAAGAAGAGCTAGAATTCTAATTTTATGTTGAAAGGTGAGGTGTCAAAGGGATAATCTAAGGTAGAAAATCTCCAACGGAAGTGCTATTCCTTGAGATGGATGCCTTAGCATCAGGTAATAAATGAATGCCACGTAGCTAGTCTAATATAAAAATATTGATCACTGAGAACCTCATTTCAAAAGCAATCACAAAATTATTGCTACTAATAATCGATTTCAAATAATTGCATAATCATTGACCCATCTTTGGAGAAGGGCAAGCCCACATTTACTGAAATTAGACTCTCTCATGGTCGAATTAAAAAATATGAGTTCGCCATGATAAAGGATGAAAGAGTGCAAAACCATCCTACCAAAGGCTAAGGTTTAGATCTTCAAATTAAAATTTAATTCAGCTTAAATAACTAGAGGAAATTAAATTTAAAACACATTACTTAGAAAATGATAAAAAAAAATACATTGGAAATCATAGTTTGAGTAGAGTCAATAAAGTTTCTAAAAGATTAATTCAGAAAAGATCAGGATAGATAATAAACTTGTTCATAAGTAGAGGTTACAATATCAATTGACTTTGAATCAAGTCAAAACTGTGATTCCACAATCTAAAAAAATTTAGCACAAAAGTATAAAGAAGAAGAGGATATGTAACTGAGAATGACACTCAAAAAACAAAACGAGTGTTGCTTGAAACAGTACTTGATTGTTATGGCAGCATTCCAATTCTTGGAAGTCCTCCAAGTGTAAGCACCACCTTAATTGAAGAAGCCCTCCCCTCCAATAAAGAAAGCACACAAGCACAATAATAAGTGAAGTAAAAAAATTAACATTTCATCAACCATTTCATTAAGCTTAAGGAGCAACAAAGGACTCATATGTATAACCTAAAAGGCATAATACCAACAAAAATCATTTAAAGCCCAAGGGGATGAAATCAAAATAATGTTATCAAGAAGCCAAAAATGTGAAGGGAAAAGGTAGAAAAATAAAAAAATTGGAAATTTCATAAGCAACTACCACTACTATCATTTAAAGCCTGGTGATTTGGTAGATTTACTAAATCAACTTGTGACTCACTAAGCTCCACAAGTAGCCAAAAATTATCTAAAAACACACAATGACACAAATACATAAAAATTGCATTGCATCATCTCACCGTACTTAAAAACCACTCAAACAAAACCTCACTCGCCTATATCATAAAGAGCTTAATATACATAATTACCAAACTCTGATATGATGACAGCAGTGGATATGGCTCTAATCATGATTCCCCACATCACCCCAACGCTAAACCAACTAATTGATCAAAATTAAGCTAGTGAGAACACCCAAACCTTATCAATATGTATTACATCAAACTTTAGTCACTCTCCGACAATAGAAATGCATAAACAAGTAACTGTTTCAAATTCCACATTGTTCTATGGAAAAAAAGAAAATAGTCAGGCCATGGAATTTAAAACCATGGTCATAAATTCACCAGCATGCAATTATCTGGCCTCATACCTATTTACAACAAGGGTTTCAACTAAGAAAATAAGATGAAGATCCCAACATATAAAACATAAACTCAAATTTAACTATTCAAATTTTTTAGTCGCAATCAGATTGACAGTTAACAATCATTAAGGACTTTCGATTCACAACTCAAGACAAAGAAAATAAATGGACAACACAAGTCAACCATTCATCCTAGTTGTCTGTCCCATCATCAGCTCAACTGCCATGCCACCATAAATAGTCTTGGTTCCAACATAATTGTCCACCATTCATCCACAATACTAGTATCATTGACTGCAACTTAAATTCCTCACAAAAATGGCACACCATCGTAACCATAAACATGCTAACTAGTTCCACAAGAATAATTGATGAGCCCCAACTTGCTCCTCGCCAACATCAAAGATTTGAACAATGATTGCAAGGAACCTAGTATCAGTTGTAATTTCAAACGAGGACCCCTGAGTGAAGAAGCCTGACCAATTCTGTATGCCTAAAAACATTATACCCAACTTAATGGCCAAATATATTATACCGCACTCTTTAAATTGTACCAAGATAATATAAAAGCAATTTAAATTATGACCCGGAACTAAAACCCAAGCATTAAAATTAGTTAATCAAGTAAACCTACTCAACTATAAGGACTAGAATATGCAGTTCAAGCCATAATATGGTATTTTTAATGAAAAAAAAACAAACCAGAACAAATGGGTAGCCACCCAATCACTTACCCTTGTTGTTCATCCCCGCATTGGCTCAGGTTAGAACCTCCACACCACAACTTATTCTCCACAATTGCAGATGATATGATAACAAAGGATTCTCTTCATGACCTGATGGCTCATGGCTCATCCTCTATCAACAATAGCACACTCTATCCACTCCCATCTTCAATGGATCATCTCATGAGCATGACGCCAAGATTATTGTTCTCATTCAATGATATCAATCTTCATAAGAACTCCCGCAAAGTACTTTTTCCTCTACACAAAACATGTCACATCATCATCCTCGCATCACCAAGTAAAAAATTAGTAGAACAAAGGTGTTACTAACATGATATCCATCCTACCTTTCACTGTTAGACATTTTCTCTCTCTAATATCTCTTTCTTAAAAATACTAAAGAACACATAATTGTTGTCAGTTGGCCAATTCTAATGCCCCTCCATTACTCTTATCTATATCTACTAGAAGTTTCAACACCAACTTTGCTCTTCTGTTTCCATCTCACTCACTTTTCCTTCCTTTCTCAATATAAAAAGTTCAGGGCAAACCTTATACAAACCATTCCAATTCCAGGTTCAACCCAAATTGTATATCAAATTAGATGACAGGCAATTTCAATGCACTAAAAGGTTAAAAGCATATCTGAACCGAAAAATTAACATTCTACGAGAAATAAGAAACATAATATTGTTCAAAACGAGGTAAAGTAATGTTATATTAGACCTTCAAACGCACAAATAACCTCATCACACATTTGAACCAGAGAATCTGCTAGCAAGAAAATATGGTATGCTTGATCTACCCAGAAAGACAGCTAGTCAAAAGGAAGTAGCATCAAGAAGGTAGCATTCACAAATCTCCAACAAATATAAAGTCAAAAAGCTGAATTGAGAGTACATACCTGATAAAGTAAATCACCATTACTGACAGCTACATATTTAGAACTAACTGTAAATTCTAGGTCAAACCTAACACCATAGCAAAATGTTTATCAATATCATTTAGTACACCAGAAAAATGGCCATGTTTTGTATAACTTGTAAGTAAACTTACAAGCAATGCTGCGAAAAAGAATACATGCAAGGGAACCAACAATGGACGCGTCTTATCTGATTATCAGTATGAAGAATATGTTCCCCAAAATGGATTCCAGTTTCTGTTTGATCTAACCAGTAATCTATACAAATAATCTTCACATCCTGCAATGTCAAACAGCATACTAAACCAAAAATCCTGTGGAAGCTTCCTCAAAAGCACATTTTGAAATAATTCAAGTTAACAAATGCAAATGACCTACTAAAGTCTCCTTATGCTCTGCATGCTCATTACAACCATTAACAACCTGCTCTGCACCTGAATTCTGAATAATATTTTCTGGACCATTCTGTCTCAGATTGCTTTGGGGCTCTTTTGATTTATTGAAACATGTAATAATCAGATTTGGAGATGTTTCTCTGATCAGAAAAGAAATATAGCTTGAGCATGCAACATCAGCAGCTGACTTTGAGCAAGTTACTGAGCACAAACTGCTCTCGTCGACAAACTGATAATGAGGAAAGCGTTCAAATTCAGCATCTTTCCCATCTACTGTTATATTGCTGATCACCATGTTCTCTGCATGTAAAGCAATGTCGCCACTTTCTGGGACAACTACTTTCATTTCAGTGTGCCTTGTAAGGAACAAAAAAAACTTGGTAAGACAAATGCTAAGAAATATACTTAAGGCATATGCAAACAGTCAATACTTTTCTTGTTAACGAACTACCTAATTGTCCTCTTAATCGAACCAAGAACAACCACAATATAAAATGAATAATTGAAACACTACTAGTATTCGACTGACACGTAAGTTAAAAAGAAACAGAAAAGGGACAGTGCATAACAACGTAATTCAGATGTTAAAGAAAACACTATACCTAATCCAGAAAATTTTGAAAGTTTCTCAAAGAAATTGCAAAAATTATAAAGGCAAGTATTTGGATGGCTTCTTAAAGTGCATGAAAAAACAACAACAACAACAAAGCCTTAATCCCACTAAGTGGGGTAGGCTGCATGATTCCTTTTTCTCCATTGCGTCCTATTTAGTGTCAAATTTTCACTTTTCACATCCGGGCTTGGGACCGGTAATGGCAGTGTTAAAGTGCATGAAAAACTCAAAAAATATAAAAAATCTAAGGATGCAACACGATTGCAGCATTCCCCTTTTCTACATTAGCACATAAAAAATGGTCATGCTGGGTTTCTGAAATAAATAAATGGAATGGACTAAGAGAATCTCATGGTCAAAAAATGAGGCCACGCAACCAATGGGTACCATTCAATTAGTATTTAATAAAATTTGATCAGAGTAGCTTGAAGTCGAATTACACATTCATATTTTACATGGCCCTAAGAGAGTGAAAATTCTCTAGTTTTCTCAATATCAAAATCCATTGGGTTGTCCCATAAAAGCCCGATTTTCTGTCATCATCGTTCAGAAAACACATTAGCTTTCAACAGTAAATCCAATTCGAATTAAGACTTATTAGCCTTCGAAAACACAGCCCAGTTCTTCCCACAACCCCCCCCCCCCCCATCAATCCACTCACAAAATGCACAATAACAAGGGCTGAACCACTTCCTTCCAGTGCATCTGCTTCCTCAACAAGCAAACGGAAATCGAACTCGAAAAACCTTTCTACTTTTCCCCGCCTCTTGACCGTCCTAGCCAGGAGTAATTGCACTCACCCCAGAAAAGATCACTGCGGATATGAGCATGCAAGAAACAAGAAAATTAAACAAGATAAACCGCCGAGACGAATTCTCGCATCCCGAACAGACTGAGAATTAAAAACCCTAGCTACCCTTACCCATATATTCTACTATTCTCCATGTCGACTGAGATGCACAGTTTCTGGTGAAGGACGGCTCCTCCGGAACTCTCCGGCTTCTGCTCGTCGCTTTTCTGCTTCCTGGGCTTCGCCATGGATCTTCCTGAGCTTCCCTCGCTCCGTCGTATTTTTCGGCCAAAGCTCGTTTCATTTATAGTGTGGCCTTACCCTTCCGGTCCGCAGCGAAGTTGCGATCGGCCACAAATGGTGATCTAGATATTTCAATGTTGGCTCGTGAATTTAAATCCACTGAAAATTAGCTTTTTTTTATTTTATTTTCTTATTTATTTATTTATTTATTGAGAGTAATACTTTCTCTCATTTATTTTTTATTGTCGTATAGTCATTTCCTTTTTATTTTTTCTGTATTTAAAAATTACATTCAAAACATAATTTTTTTCATATACGCCGCACATTTTTTCAAATTTTGTGTAGAGTATAAATGAGTCAAAGTCGAGTTCGAGTTGCTCTCTCGTGGAGCTTGGCTTGATTAATTTTATTCAATTCGAGTTCGAGCTCAAGCTTAATTTTACGAATTCGAGCCAACTCACAAGCCCGTTAGTTTACTATAAAAATAAATAAATAATATTAATTTAAAGCGATGTTATAATAAAATGATAAATTGAATGAACAATTATAAGACAAATAATAAGAAATCAATTAATATATAATACACAATATTATTATTTAAGTATTTTAATATTTTAAAGATAATGTCTTCAAATGTAATATATTTTAAGTATATTTTATATTAAAACTTTTAAAAATAGCTAGCTCACAAGCTAACGAATCGAGTGAGAATTAGCTTGAGCTTGGTTTGTTAGCTCGTCGAGCCTAGTTCACAAGCCTCTCATCGAGCCGAGCTCAATCCAGCTCACGAATCAACTTGATTCATTTACACCCCTACCCACGGGTAATATAATTAAATTGCTATCAAAATATGCTTTTGTTTAACTGAAATAAATAAATATTATTTGTGAATATAAATGGAGAGCAGGCTTTACAAAGAAGAACGTAGTTATTTTGATAATTTAGTATAAATTTTCCATTTCATTATTCTAATAAAAAACCATAAATTTGACGTGCAAACCTAAATTTCTTGACAGTTTACATGTCATTACTTCATATGATATGTGCCAAGAAAATCTCTTTAATTGCAATTTGGCATGATGTTTTGGCTGGTATTTATTGGATATTAACATATGGAAGGTTGCTTAGCTTTTTCCTCTGAAGGAAAGAAGAAGATCTCTAACAAAGTCTCCCACCGATCCATGCCCGACTTGAATACTTACGGACTTTCATGGATGATTGAATGTTTTTTTATTATGTTGTGTACTTCGTTCGTTTTATTTCTAATATATATGTAATGGGCATTTTCTGTTTTCCATCACTGTTGAATTCAATGCGTTGTATTCAGTTTAGTGTTGATTTTTCCATTACTTCTCTAATAGTCAATCAACTACATATCCTCACTTCTTCTTGATTAATTTTACAAAGTACTACATACATTATCTTATTTATATGGATGACGAACAAGCTAACCACGACGACGAAAACCTTCACCATAACGTCAATGTCGCACTAATCATGACATTGTTGTACTGTTACTATCTCACATACGTTCCCCGAACACCTTGTATGACGTCCAGTCATATTAGAGATATTAGAGATAAATGGGTACGTGAGTTATTACAGGGCCACCAAACCAGGTTCTCCAACATATTCCACATGACAAAGGAGATATTTCGTGATCTGCTTGATGAACTCCGCATCCACCATGGGTTGCATGGATCCAGAAGAACGACGATAAGAGATGTACTAGCAATAACTTTATATATCTTATAACAGAATCAATCAATTCGAGGAGCAATGGAGAGATTCCAACATTCATCGGAAACCATTAGCAGGTACTTCTCAATTGGTTTGAATGCTCTAGTGAGTTTGGCGCGCAAGACTGTTAAGCCCGCTGATCCAACATTCGAGTCTACTCCCACACAGATTGCCACTGACCATCGGTACATGTCGTTTTTCAAGGTACGCAGTCGAGATAACATTTATCGATGATGTTGATGTATACAAGCTTACATTACTATTGTCAGGATTGTATTGGGAAGCTGGAAATGGTTTTATAGTGCAGTTTTTCTTTATATCAGCTTGGATAGCCACAGGCAACCGCTGATAGAAAAATTTTGAACTTCCAATTACTGCAATTGTGCAGTTTTTACTTTATTAGAAAAGGAATTTGTAATAATTATAACTTTAGGGTGTTTAAGTGCTGTGATTTGCAACGACAAGCTGTTAGAACTTCATGTAAATAGCCGGTTCTAGAGGTTCATGTAAATCATTTTGTATTGCAATAATAAAAAACTTTAATGATTTCCCCGTGGATGTAGGTCACTTCGACCGAACCACATAATTTATTCTCTTTTCTGTTTGTTTGGTTTTACTTGTATATTGGTGTAAAGTTGTATATTTCTACTTTCTCGTGCAATGGTGTTGAAGCAGATTGGACACCCCGTGCTTATGAGTGCTTAGCTGAGGATAACTGTTCTTAATTTTGTAATGTTGACGATGGTAAGCGTAAATTCAAATAGGATAAATTATATATGGGGCAATACTCTTGATATGGTATGGCTACTTTTTCTACCTGAAAACATGGAAGTTGTGATGCTTCTATGCAGATTTTCCTATATTCTATTATCCAAATGATTGTAAAATATATTAAATATTTGAAGGAAGATGAGCTACAGGTCTGCAGTGAAGGCCGAGCAAGTACTATGCCGCTACTCACGTCACGTAAGTGAACATACTACTGGCGGCAGTCTACGAAACTCTCAGTGTGGACAAGGACCAAAGGATCGTAAGTTATTCGAGGGCATTACAATACGTCCGTTATTACATTATCCCAAACTCGAACACGGCTGCTCGGGATCCATGGTATCACAAGTTCGGAAATTGCTTCTAGTTCGATCGCTTCCCATACGAACAAGTTCTATTACAGTTATGCAGGTGTCGAACCGTACAACGATCGTTGTGACGTGCTTCCGACATTATAAAATGAATGTTGTCATTTTTCTCCTTATAACGTTATCATGTTATTTCTTCTTTTTATTTAGTGCTTCACGAAACCCACTATTAGAGCTATGGTTCAGATGTTTTTAGTATTTAGTGTTCTATAAACTCGATTGCTTTATTTTAGATCGTACTTCGTATTTTAAATGTATCGTTATATTTTGAAACATTTTCATTAATATATTCGACTCTGTTTTAAATTAAAAATGGTTGAATGGTGTATACGAGAATAATTTATAAAGAAATAAAATAAATAAATTTATAATATGTTTGAAAATAAGATATAATTTTTTAAAATAAAATTTTATATTTAAAAGTAAAATTTTATATTTTAAAATATTTTTATTTAAATTTTAAATAAGATTTTATATCTTAATAACATTTTATTAATAAAGAAGTTAGCATTGAAATTTTTCTACAACAACATGATATAAGTTCGTTTTAAACCGCAAAAACCAAACAAATTTACAGCTTTATTCATTTTAGTACAGTAATGACTCATTTATCCACAAACAATCAGAATCATTGTTTCGCATACGCTTAAACTAAACAGATAAACAGCTTTATCCAGATTACTAGTGATCAAGAATTTTATTAAAATAAGTTCGTTTATCCTGATAAATTCTGGATAGTATCGCAATTGCTCTAAACAGATCCTAAATAATTAGTGTTTATATCGAATAGAAAATGTACATAAAATTATGACGCGATCAATCATCTTTATTATCTCATATCAATTCTAGAAAGCAAACCAATTTGTTGATCGCTTTAAAGCATGAACAGCAATTTTGAGTGCTACTCCAGCTGATGGCAACATTTGAATCTCTTAGTACATAACATCTAATGTTTTTAAAAGCATGCTTCACGTGCAAAGCAAAGTGAAGCACTGATGCTCGCTTTCGCTCATCGAAGCATACTTCAAAGCGTTGAAGCTGCGATGGCCCGTTCAAGGTTAAACGAGAGTAAATAAAGGCTTCAGTTTGGAGTACAAAGGAGCTACGAGAATTCGAGGAGCACAAAGGAATTGAGCATTTCCTTCGAATGGGGCCTACATATTGAAGTGCTCTTCGAACGCTACAACCTTCCACTTTAGCCCAAACTTCAATTTAACCGATCAAGTCTCTCAATTCCAATGCATTTACATATCTAACACCTAAACCTCAATTTTTACATATTATATTTAGGTGTTAGATATGTAAATATATAGGAATTTGGTGGTGCATATGCAATAACTCTTTTTATATGTAATGAGGGTGAACCAAAAAAACTTAATTTTAGTGCAACTTTTAAATAATACCAAAGGATTTTAATTCAAATTTTTAAATTTCAAAACAAATATACACTTTCTCTCAATTTATCTTCAAGTTAGATATTGTACCACTTTATTTTCTATTTTATATTAATATTTAAGGTGCACTGTATATTTTATAATTGTTCATGAATGTGTGTATATATTAATAGTTTTGTATAGCATATTAGCACATTGGTTAATAAAGGTATCGCTTCGTTTTGTGCTGAGCGCTTTGAAGCAAAAATAAAGTCTTGCGCATCGCACTACTTTTTGTGACTAAATAACACTGATAACATTAGCCCTCATTTAATCTCTCAACCTCACTTTTGACATGCACTGAACTCCTTGGTGCAGGATTTATTTTCATCGTTTGAAATTTTCTCCCAAATAATCAATATTTTGCATAAATAAATAGAAGGGATAAAATTAATGAAAAGTGCAAACTGAATTTTGTCCTCTTCTATCTCTACTGATTTTTAAATTCTAAAATTTAGTTTATTTGTTTTCATTTGTTTCAACAACTTCAGAATTTACTAATGCACTCCATAAGGTTTTATAATTTGTTTAGGTTGTGTTTAGCCCCACCCTTCCCCGACCCCTCTTTTCACTCTACAACATATGGATGTATTTTAGCAGTTTGATAAATAAAAGCTAGCAGTGTTCTCTTTTCTTTTTCATTAATTAATCTGCTTTCTTTGTTTCCTTATGTATCTTTGCTCTTGTTCTTTTTAGCCAACAAAAAAATACACAATTTACTTGTTTTCATATAAAAAAGAGCTCTGTTCTTGTAATCATTCATGTGATTTCCAATGTTTAGTGCGTAAAATTTTACAATCCTAATTTCTCTACTATTGTTTAGGGAATTATGTCACTCTTTCTTCAAGGGTGATTGGCAATCAATTCTTGTGTTTTCAGCTTTCAATCTCTTTCAATGCTCTTGCTCTTTGATAACGTATTACACCCAGCAGAGTTGAAAAATTCTACTAAATCGATGGATTTTTGGCCGCTCATGCGCAGCCAATAAAACAATGCATTTAGCATGGCTTTCCAGAGGGCTTTTTCACAGGCATGCCTTCCGATGGTGCTACTGACTTGATTGTTTTCATTAGGTAATGCAGCATTCAGTACAGATTCGATACATAAATTGCAGCCATATCAAGAAGAAAAATAAGAACAGTTTAGAGTTTTTAAGGATAACAGTAACGAGGTAAGGAAATGAGAACATTTGAGACAATTCCAAGAAATTGCTAGATTAAATGGAAAAGTCAAAGCACAATTCAAAACAATATGATAACAAAGTAAAAGTTATCTATCGAATAAGTGAAGATGTCATCATGACCTCCCAAATGGGTAGACTTGTAAATATTGGAGAACGAGAACAATTTTTTTTTCTAATTTCTGCCTCTAGTAAGAAATAATTCACAAAATATAATATCGACTACAATTTCAATAGATGATAAACTAACATCAAAGCAAAAAGTTAGTCAAAATTTATATCAATGAAATCCTCATCTATAGGAGTGGAAGATGGCAAGTTTAGCTGGGGAATTTGAAACAATGCACAGATGGTGTAACGCACTTATCAATGTTAAGAACAAAATATGGGAGGGTTTAAAAGCTATAATATCAATTTTATCAAGACTTTGTTCCAAAATTTTCATGCAAATATAAGCAAGATTCGGTGGAGCAACAATCTCCACGAGTGGAGAAAATTTCTAGACATTGGAATGCCTCCCGTGAGTTGAAAGTAAAACTACAAGATCACCTTGATTCTAGATGAGTTTGAATCAATCAATTATTTGTGCTCCAAAGTTTTGCCAGATATGCATTCAAATTCAATATTCTACCAACATCCACAAACGGGATAATCAAAAACAGCCAATTTTGAGATGAAGTATTAACTTGTAAGGGATATATATGAGGATTTGGGTGTTCCTCCTGCTGTACTCTCTCCCGAGACAGTGTTTATCTTTCATATCCCCTTTCATGTTCTCCTCAGGTCGTTCCTGGTTGTCCTCCCTTGTTGCAGCCCGAACAGCCACCGTCACAATTTTCACTATAGTTTTTTGAAGTTAAACTACATGTCTTTGCTGCCACAGCACCAAACAGCGGTCCTCTTGATATCAGTCCTATGCATCCCCCACCGTTATCGCTAGCATTCCCCCTCACTGCCGCCAATCAAAACAACATTTATTTACTGTTCAACTGCAGTCCCAGCCGTCTAGCCACCTGTCATTCTCCTTCCAGCTTGCTATGATTGTCACAGCTCCTCAATTTCGTTGCCGCCGTCCTCGTTTGTTGTCGCAGCTATAACAGCCTCTCTCAACCACTTTCTCATCATCCATCGCCCTCTTTCTTGTTGCCCCCGCATAGGACAGCAACCGTACCTGCGATTCCTGCAGCTTCGCATCTCCCCTCATAGTTACCCACACACATTTGTTGTCCCAGCGCCTTCCAGCTCTTCCCCCACTCGTTGCTCTCTCTCTGGAGGACCAACCCCTCTCCACCACTACAAGATACACCTTAGTTTGAGTGTTTGTGCCATGTCTACTGCTATTTCAAATTTTTGCGTGTCATGTTCTATTTTGTTTTTAAAGTGTGTTGGTTGTAACAGTCTATTTGTTTTCAGTAATGATATTTACTTTTCTTATTGTGATTTGTATTAAATTTGCTATCATTTGGTATCAGAACTAATCTAATCATAGTCCTACTCTAGGGTTTCTAGCATCCACCAATACTAAATCTCCACCTCCACATAAAATCTTCTCCTTTGCTGATTATTCAAACTGACCACCCATAATTTTTCTCTCACGACTCTACATCACCCTGTACATTCTCTTCCGCCTACCCAAACCCCAACCATGACCACGCCACATAGGAGATAATTGTTGAAAATTTGATCAGAGAAAATTACACAATGCCACTTCAAAAGAGAGATATCCATAAATGTTATAGAAGTCCTCCAACTACAATGAATGCTCTCCACCTTCAAAAAAAGACCATCAAGGGGGGTGACACAAACTCCAATTGATTCCATAGATTAAGAACTGCAGCCCTGAAGATTCAGCATGAAATATTGGAGAAGCTGGCATTTTGAAGTAAAAATGAATTTGTCATACTTTGACGGTCATATGGATCTGAAAGAGTTCATCGAGTGGCTCTAGACATTATAACGCATCTTCGAGTACCATTAGATCCCACCGAATAGAATGGTGAATCTAGCAGTCAGCAAGTTAAGGAAGAGCAAATCATTTTGGTCAGAAAACTTAAAAATTGTTCGATAGCATGAAGGGAAAAAAAATTACTACTTTACTCTAAGATGAATCGAGAGATGCAACATCAAAACCTATCAATTCTTTACATACAGAACGTTCAGACCCTAGCTTCGAAAATGGAGAGACAGCCTCACCGAGTGACAGTCGCATCTCACAGATAGACTTCAACCCTATAATCAAGCAACAAGAGCATACCAAACAAAGCATCCAAGCTAACCCGCCTAAGGATAGAATAGTCAAGTAGGTAACAAGTGGAACGAATCCGCAATCCCAAATTCGTCTCAGCCAGAAATGTTTCAGGTGTCGCGGATTTGAGAATATTTAATCGGATAAGCACAATCGTAAAAATGATCTCTTTCACTTATCGTTGAGCAATTGAAAAAAAAAATAAGGTTCAACGAGAAGATGAAAAATTTCAAAGAGGATTCTCCATTTCCAGCTTACGAGGAAGAGACACCAACGGTTCCAACCAACCCAATTAAAACAACTCCAGCTTAATTGATAATAGTTTTTTTAAAGGATAGTAAGTCGGAGGAGTCGATACTTAAAAACAGACAACCCCATTTGACGAAACTGTCATAAATCTTGACTGACTGAACACCTATTAGGTGATTGTCACTGAAGTGGCTCAATATATCAGAAATGAGAAGCTTGTGAGTTACTTCTGGAAGGTTATATAGAGTTATTCGGACATTAAATTTAATTTAATAGTATACCCACCAACATATGGCCAAACAAGAGGGATGAACTCGCATCGTTGGATATTATCTTAGGAGCTTCGTGGATAATAAAATCCTGCAATGGGATCCAAATACTATTAAAGAGGAAGAAGAGGTCTCACAAGAGTGGTTGCTAGTGAGAGTTGTTCAACCTGTCATAGATTTTATCCCAAAGTTGAATCCTCCTTACACACTTGTTTATCAGATACAGCCAATGGAACACGAGAAGTTGGAGAAGCAATTTACATATGTAATGGCTACAGACCTGATTGTTAAGAATACTCATCTATCTATGATGTTAGCTCGGTTAATGTCAAGAGAGAATGGATACTTATTCTATCAGAACGTGCTTTTGAATGATAACGCCTACGTGATTGACTTACCTGGATGTTGCAGTGGTTATGTTACTATCAATGTGTCTGAACTGACGTCGCATCATGAGAAGTCGAAGCTTTCGACAAATGAGATTGAAGCTCCACCAATCCCGACAAAAAGACGTGTGACATTGCCCCTGCGTTTCGCAGATTTGTAAAAGGTACATGGGAGACGGGAGAGGGGAGAGGGACCCAATTGAATGATGGATATAACTATCATTGACCAAATATAAAAAAAATTCTCAGTGGATTAAACATTCATCCCATGATTACATAAAGAATTAAAGATCTATGCACACCGAGATGCTAGCTAAAATAAACATGTCAACTAAGATGCAAACTACCTTGATTTGGAAAGAAATACTATATGAAGCTATATATACCCATAAGATTGGCTTTTGCCCTTTTTGTGGAATGCTTGAGAAGAGAGCAAGCAAAACCTCATTAAGGGGGAGAGGAAGACAAACCATTAATGAGATATCACTAATGAAGAGCTAGAATTCTAATTTTATGTTGAAAGGTGAGGTGTCAAAGGGATAGTCTAAGGTAGAAAATCTCCAACGGAAGTGCTATTCCTTGAGATGGATGCCTTAGCATCAGGCAATAAATGAATGCCACGTAGCTAGTCTAATATGAAAATATTGATCACTGAGAACCTCATTTCAAAAGCAATCACAAAATTGTTGCTACTAATAATCGATTTCAAATAATTGCATAATCATTGACCCTTCTTTGGAGAAGGGCAAGCCCACATTTACTGAAATTAGATTCTCTCATGGTCGAATTAAAAAATATGAATTCGCCATGATAAAGGATGAAAGAGTGCAAAACCATCCTACCAAAGGCTAAGGTTTAGATCTTCAAATTAAAATTTAATTCAGCTTAAATAACTAGAGGAAATTAAATTTAAAACACATTACTTAGAAAATGATAAAAAAAAATACATTGGAAATCATAGTTTGAGTAGAGTCAATAAAGTTTCTAAAAGATTAATTCAGAAAAGATCAGGATAGATAATAAACTTGTTCATAAGTAGAGGTTACAATATCAATTGACTTTGAATCAAGTCAAAACTGTGATTCCACAATCTAAAAAAATTTAGCACAAAAGTATAAAGAAGAAGAGGATATGTAACTGAGAATGACACTCAAAAAACAAAACGAGTGTTGCTTGAAACAGTACTTGATTGTTATGGCAGCATTCCAATTCTTGGAAGTCCTCCAAGTGTAAGCACCACCTTAATTGAAGAAGCCCTCCCCTCCAATAAAGAAAGCACACAAGCACAATAATAAGTGAAGTAAAAAAAATTAACATTTCATCAACCATTTCATTAAGCTTAAGGAGCAACAAAGGACTCATATGTATAACCTAAAAGGCATAATACCAACAAAAATCATTTAAAGCCCAAGGGGATGAAATCAAAATAATGTTATCAAGAAGCCAAAAATGTGAAGGGAAAAGGTAGAAAAATAAAAAAATTGGAAATTTCATAAGCAACTACCACTACTATCATTTAAAGCCTGGTGATTTGGTAGATTTACTAAATCAACTTGTGACTCACTAAGCTCCACAAGTAGCCAAAAATTATCTAAAAACACACAATGACTCAAATACATAAAAATGGCATTGCATCATCTCACCGTACTTAAAAACCACTCAAACAAAACCTCACTCGCCTATATCATAAAGAGCCTAATATACATAATTACCAAACTCTGATATGATGACAGCAGTGGATATGGCTCTAATCATGATTCCCCACATCACCCCAACGCTAAACCAACTAATTGATCAAAATTAAGCTAGTGAGAACACCCAAACCTTATCAATATGTATTACATCAAACTTTAGTCACTCTCCGACAATAGAAATGCATAAACAAGTAACTGTTTCAAATTCCACATTGTTCTATGGAAAAAAAGAAAATAGTCAGGCCATGGAATTTAAAACCATGGTCATAAATTCACCAGCATGCAATTATCTGGCCTCATACCTATTTACAACAAGGGTTTCAACTAAGAAAATAAGATGAAGATCCCAACATATAAAACATAAACTCAAATTTAACCATTCAAATTTTTTAGTCGCAATCAGATTGACAGTTAACAATCATTAAGGACTTTCGATTCACAACTCAAGACAAAGAAAATAAATGGACAACACAAGTCAACCATTCATCCTAGTTGTCTGTCCCATCATCAGCTCAACTGCCATGCCACCATAAATAGTCTTGGTTCCAACATAATTGTCCACCATTCATCCACAATACTAGTATCATTGACTGCAACTTAAATTCCTCACAAAAATCACACCATCGTAACCATAAACATGCTAACTAGTTCCACAAGAATAATTGATGAGCCCCAACTTGCTCCTCGCCAACATCAAAGATTTGAACAATGATTGCAAGGAACCTAGTATCAGTTGTGATTTCAAACGAGGACCCCTGAGTGAAGAAGCCTGACCAATTCTGTATGCCTAAAAACATTATACCCAACTTAATGGCCAAATATATTATACCGCACTCTTTAAATTGTACCAAGATAATATAAAAGCAATTTAAATTATGACCCGGAACTAAAACCTAAGCATTAAAATTAGTTAATCGAGTAAACCTACTCAACTATAAGGACTAGAATATGCAGTTCAAGCCATAATATGGTATTTTTAATGAAAAAAAACAAACCAGAACAAATGGGTAGCCACCCAATCACTTACCCTTGTTGTTCATCCCCGCATTGGCTCAGGTTAGAACCTCCACACCACAACTTATTCTCCACAATTGCAGATGATATGACAACAAAGGATTCTCTTCATGACCTGATGGCTCATGGCTCATCCTCTATCAACAATAGCACACTCTATCCACTCCCATCCTCAATGGATCATCTCATGAGCATGACGCCAAGATTATTGTTCTCATTCAATGATATCAATCTTCATAAGAACTCCAGCAAAGTACTTTTTCCTCTACACAAAACATGTCACATCATCATCCTCCCATCACCAAGTAAAAAATTAGTAGAACAAAGGTGTTACTAACATGATATCCATCCTACCTTTCACTGTTAGACATTTTCTCTCTCTAATATCTCTTTCTTAAAAATACTAAAGAACACATAATTGTTGTCAGTTGGCCAATTCTAATGCCCCTCCATTACTCTCCTCTATATCTACTAGAAGCTTCAACACCAACTTTGCTCTTCCGTTTCCATCTCACTCACTTTTCCTTCCTTTCTCAATATAAAAAGTTCAGGGCAAACCTTATACAAACCATTCAAATTCCAGGTTCAACCCAAATTGTATATCAAATTAGATGACAAGCAATTTCAATGCACTAAAAGGTTAAAAGCATATCTGAAGCGAAAAATTAACATTCTACAAGAAATAAGAAACATAATATTGTTCAAAACGAGGTAAAGTAATGTTATATTAGACCTTCAAACGCACAAATAACCTCATCACACATTTGAACCAGAGAATCTGCTAGCAAGAAAATATGGTATGCTTGATCTACCCAGAAAGACAGCTAGTCAAAAGGAAGTAGCATCAAGAAGGTAGCATTCACAAATCTCCAACAAATATAAAGTCAAAAAGCTAAATTGAGAGTACATACCTGATAAAGTAAATCACCATTACTGACAGCTACATATTTAGAACTAACTGTAAATTCTAGGTCAAACCTAACACCATAGCAAAATGTTTATCAATATCATATAGTACACCAGAAAAATGGCCATGTTTTGTATAACTTGTAAGTAAACTTACAAGCAATGCTGCGAAAATGAATACATGCAAGGGAACCAACAATGGACGCGTCTTATCTGATTATCAGTATGAAGAATATGTTCCCCAAAATGGATTCCAGTTTCTGTTTGATCTAACCAGTAATCTATACAAATAATCTTCACATCCTGCAATGTCAAACAGCATACTAAACCAAAAATCCTGTGGAAGCTTCCTCAAAAGCACATTTTGAAATAATTCAAGTTAACAAATGCAAATGACCTACTAAAGTCTCCTTATGCTCTGCATGCTCATTGCAACCATTAACAACCTGCTCTGCACCAGAATTCTGAATAATATTTTCTGGACCATTCTGTCTCAGATTGCTTTGGGGCTCTTTTGATTTATTGAAACATGTAATAATCAGATTTGGAGATGTTTCTCTGATCAGAAAAGAAATATAGCTTGAGCATGCAACATCAGCAGCTGACTTTGAGCAAGTTACTGAGCACAAACTGCTCTCGTCGACAAACTGATAATGAGGAAAGCGTTCAAATTCAGCATCTTTCCCATCTACTGTTATATTGCTGATCACCATGTTCTCTGCATGTAAAGCAATGTCGCCACTTTCTGGGACAACTACTTTCATTTCAGTGTGCCTTGTAAGGAACAAAAAAAACTTGGTAAGACAAATGCTAATAAAAAAAACTTAAGGCATATGCAAACAGTCAATACTTTTCTTGTTAACGAACTACCTAATTGTCCTCTTAATCGAACCAAGAACAACCACAATATAAAATGAATAATTGAAACACTACTAGTATTCGACTGACACATAAGTTAAAAAGAAACAGAAAAGGGACAGTGCATAACAACGTAATTCAGATGTTAAAGAAAACACTATACCTAATCCAGAAAATTTTGAAAGTTTCTCAAAGAAATTGCAAAAATTATAAAGGCAAGTATTTGGATGGCTTCTTAAAGTGCATGAAAAAACAACAACAACAACAAAGCCTTAATCCCATTAAGTGGGGTAGGCTACATGATTCCTTTTTCTCCATTGCGTCCTATTTAGTGTCAAATTTTCACTTTTCACATCCGGTCTTGGGACCGGTAATGGCAGTGTTAAAGTGCATGAAAAACCCAAAAAATATAAAAAATCTAAGGATGCAACACGATTGCAGCATTCCCCTTTTCTACATTAGCACATAAAAAATGGTCATGCTGGGTTTCTGAAATAAATAAATGGAATGGACTAAGAGAATCTCATGGTCAAAAAATGAGGCCACCCAACCAATGGGTACCATTCAATTATTATTTAATAAAATTTGATCAGAGTAGCTTGAAGTCAAATTACACATTCATATTTTACATGGCCCTAAGAGAGTGAAAATTCTCTAGTTTTCTCAATATCAACATCCATTGGGTTATCCCATAAAAGCCCGATTTTCTGTCATCATCGTTCAGAAAACACATTAGCTTTCAACAGTAAATCCAATTCGAATTAAGACTTATTAGCCTTCGAAAACACAGCCCAGTTCTTCCCACACCCCCCCCCCCCCCATCAATCCACTCACAACATGCACAATAACAAGGGCTGAACCACTTCCTTCCAGTGCATCTGCTTCCTCAACAAGCAAACGGAAATCGAACTCGAAAAACCATTCTACTTTTCCCCGCCTCTTGACCGTCCTAGCCAGGAGTAATTGCACTCACCCCAGAAAAGATGCACTGCGGATATGAGCATGCAAGAAACAAGAAAATTAAACAAGATAAACCGCCGAGACGAATTCTCGCATCCCGAACAGACTGAGAATTAAAAACCCTAGCTACCCTTACCCATATATTCTACTATTCTCCATGTCGACTGAGATGCATAGTTTCTGGTGAAGGACGGCTCCTCCGGAACTCTCCGGCTTCTGCTCGTCGCTTTTCTGCTTTCTGGGCTTCGCCATGGATCTTCCTGAGCTTCCCTCGCTCCGTCGTATTTTTCGGCCAAAGCTCGTTTCATTTATAGTGTGGCCTTACCCTTCCGGTCCGCAGCGAAGTTGCGATCGGCCACAAATGGTGATCTAGATATTTCAATGTTGGCTCGTGAATTTAAATCCACTGAAAATTAGCCAATTGGTTTTTTTTATTTCTTTTATTTATTTATTTATTGAGAATAATACTTTCTCTCATTTATTTTTTATTGTCGTCTAGTCACCTCCTTTTTATTTTTTCTGTATTTAAAAATTACATTCATAACATAATTTTTTTCATATACGCTGCACATTTTTTCAAATTTTGTATAGAGTATAAATGAGTCAAAGTCGAGTTCGAGTGGCTCTCTCGTGGAGCTTGGCTTGATTAATTTTATTGAATTTGAGTTCGAGCTCAAGCTTAATTTTATGAATTCGAGCCAACTCACAAGCCGGTTAGTTTATTATAAAAATAAATAAATAATATTAATTTAAAGCGATGTTATAATAAAATGATAAATTGAATGAACAATTATAAGACAAATAATAAGAAATCAATTAATATATAACACACAATATTATTATTTAAGTATTTAATACTTTCAAGATAAAGTCTTCAAATTTAATATATTTTGAGTATATTTTATATTAAAACTTTTAAAAATAGCTAGCTCACAAGCTAACGAATCGAGTGAGAGCTAGCTTGAGCTTGGTTTTTTAGCTTTTCGAGCCTAGTTGACAAACCTCTCATCGAGCCGAGCTCGTCCCAGCTCACGAATCAACTTGATTTACTTACACCCCTATCTATGGGTAATATAATTAAATTGCTATCAAAAGATGCTTTTGTTTAACTCAAATAAATAAATATTATTTGTGAATATAAATGGGGAGCAGGCTTTACAAAGAAGAACGTAGTTATTTTGATAATTTAGTATAAATTTTCCATTTCTTTCTTCTAATAAAAAACCCATAAACTTGACAGTTTACATGTCATTACTTCATATGATATGTGCCAAGAAAATCTCTTTAATTGCAATTTGACATGATGTTTTGGCTGGTATTTATTGGATATTAACATATGGAAGGTTGGAATTTGCCAATAATTACTCATTGAGTAAGACTTCTGGCAACTAAAATGGGGAATTGTATATATACACTAAATCTAAAAAATTTCAAGAATCTATTTGGATGTTGTTAACATCAATTTTGTGAAATGTTCCAATGATAGTTAATGAACTCTAATGACCAGGGTAAAAACTTAATAAGACATTTTTAATCTAAATTTTAATGACATTCTTAAATGATCCAATCAGCAATGACAAACCCTGATTTGATCAACTATTGACCTAACATGTCAACTTTTGACCCAATATGTTAATTTTTGACCCAAATGGTCAACTTTGGTCAAACAAGTCAATTCTTGATCCAGTGATCAATCCTGCTGACTCAACAGGCCAACTTTTGACCCAAATGGTCAACTTTGGTCAAACTGATCAATTCATTACCCAGTGACCAACCCTACTGACCCAAGTCAACTTTTGACCCAAATAATCAGCTTTGGTCAAACTGGTCAATTCCTAACCCAATGACCAACCCTATTGACTCAACAAGTCAACTTTTGACCCAAAATATATTTTTTGTCAAATTTATCAATTTTTGACACAATGACTAATCATTGATCACCAAGTCAACCAAGAAATTAAAATGATCAAATATGACTCATTTAACCATTTAAAGACATCACCATGACCTAAAAAGACAACTTTGGTCAACAATTGACCTAGATAGGTCAAAAATTGATCAAAATGGCTGATCCATGCCCCTTTGACCATAAAATTAACTTTAGAGGCAGACATTGACATATTCAACTTGACATTGATCAAAGTGAACAAAATTTAATCCAAAAGTCACCACCTTGACCACTGGATTAACCTAAACACTAAATTGTGTTAACATAACCAAATTAAACCCTTAATGACAAAATTTTTTGACATTATGATCAATCCAAACCATAACAAGTTTAGAAAAGTTATATTAGTCACCCTTAAACAAAAATGGGTCAACCTAAGTCAGCTTGGGTCAATATTGGTCAACCTTAGTCAACATGTATCAAATTTGATAAAAATACCCAATTTTAGACAAAAATGATAAAATTAATCAAATAATTAATTCCAAAATTATTTTGATTAATTTATTGGCTAATAATATAATTTCCAATATTTTTGATTAATTACATAATTAATTAGAAATTAAATTATAATTAAAATGACATAAAATAAAATTTGGACACATGACATCACCCATGACATAATAAATGGTTTGAATTTTCAAACCCATTAATGACATCATGAGTGACCTCGTATAGGTTACAGATAACCATGAGACCCATTATATATGAATTAACACATTAAATGACCCATGGCACACCATTTAACCATTGTTAAAAATACCATCATGACACCATCATGAAGGATGAAGGAGGTGTCATGCCCATATCAAATCCAAATCCATCATTCCAACTAGGCCTGTCAATTTGGCTCGTTGTTCGCGAGCAGCTCGTGTTCGACTCGTTCGTTAAACCTAACGAGTCGAACACAAACATATTTTTAAGCTCGAAATGTAAATGAGTCGAACACGAACAAAAGTTCGTTCGCTCTTGTTCGGCTCGAATTGGCTCGAAAATAAATAAATAAATAAATATATATATATATATATATTCATAAAATTAAATATTTTAAATTATAATTAATAAAATTTGTTTAAAGAATTTTATATTTTTAAAAATTAAATCCTTTAAATTGTAATATTTAACGAATTATTAATAATAATATATTAATATTAGTTATATAAATATTATATTTATGTAATATAAATTATAAAACTAATATAATATATTAACAAAGTTACAAAACCCTAAATCCCTAACCCGCCGCTCTCAAAACTTTTCGGATCAGACTTCGGCTCTCATCTCCTTCTCCTCTCCGAAAGGTTTTCAGTCGCGACTCGCTTAAGGTTTGTCGTTTGTGTTCTTCTTCCAATTTGTTCTTCCAGTTCTCCTCGGACAGTCGATTACTCGGTATTCTAGCAACTTGCACGATATTCTTGCTACTGAAAATCGCGTAGGGTTCGGCCACGACTCACTTAGGATTTGCCGTTTGTGTTCGTCTTCAAATTTCTTCTTATATTTCTCCTCGGACAGTCGATTGCTTGGTAATCTTTCTTGGTTGCTCTATATTCTTGCTTGGTTTATTGTTTGGCTACCGAGGTGTAATTTTCTTGTTTTGTTGCTCAGTATTCTTGCTTCATTACTTATATAAGGGGTTTCTTGTGACATTTAGCTCATCTATTATGCATTTGTGCGGTGATTCATACATAGAAGTTAAAGGCTTTTGTTGGGATACAGTTGGGATATTGTTGTTCTATACTTCTATATTGTTGCTCACTATCTTATGGGTGATAAATAAATGTCACTTGTTGGGATATTGTTGCTCTATGACTTGTTTTCAATATTTTGTTAATTTCTCAATTATTGAGTTTGAAATTATTCATTTTCTTAATTTTGAAGCGCAACACAAGTTTGCAACCATCTTAAGAAAATAATATAAAAAGTTGCCTAAGATTATTATTCTTACTCTTAATTTTGGAAGGCAACACAAATTTTCAACCATTTTAAGATAAGAATATAAAAAGTTGGCTAAGGTGATTATTATTACTTTTAATTGGGTGGTATTTATGTAAATGCCACATAATAATATGGCGCTAGAGTGGCGGATCCCTCATTTCTTCATTCAGTATTTGTTTTATACTGAGGAGCAATTTACTGAGCTCTTTATTTGTTACCTAGGCATGAGAATGATACAGTGCCATCTCCTTATATAAGCATAGAAGGATTGGAGATCTTTGATGGCAACTGGCAAGCTGTCTTTGTCCCTGTCAGCTTACGAAAATTTTTGGATGGCAAGCTGTCTCTCTCCCTGTAGTCAAAATTCAAAATGACTCTTAAATCATGTTAGCTTGTACCATGAAACCTATTTTGGGTTGTTCTCATTATCTGATTTCAGGAAACTTGGATGGAGCCATTTATGATAAACATTTGGGTATCTTGAATTTGGGATCCCTTCACTTTTATGATAAATTGTGGTGATAATGTTACTTTAATTTTCAGCAGTTTGGATGTTGGGTGGATCACTTTATTGCTGTCATGGATATAAAGATGGTTTGATTTTTTTTTATTTGTTCTTTGTTGCATATTTTTATTTCTATTCTCTTAAGCTTACCTGTTTCTTTATTTGGCGCAGCAGTCTGTTAGGTAGTATATCAGTTGCCTGCAGGACTTGAAGCTAGCTTCATATGAAGGATTCTGATATACACACAAGTGGGCTTTTAGTTTGACCCCTCTGCTAGAAAGGGAACTAGGAAGAGCTTCAATTTGACCCATCTGCTAGAAATGGCTTAAATTGAAAGAAATGACTCCATTCTGATTATAAATTTATAGAATTTCTTATTTTTTCTGCAGGCGTAGATGACTTTTTGTGAGATGTACATAATGATAAGTCTAATATACAACAACTCTTTGGCTGCGCCACCACTGGTTCCGGCGCCGGTGAGTTTAGAGACTGTGCTTGATGAACTCATCTTGAGGACAAATGAAGGTATTTTCTTTACTCATTTTCTCATAATAGCTTGCTAATTTTATGAGGCTTTATAAGCTTAATTAAACAAATTTTTTATATTTTTTATTCAGATGAATGATACTCATCCTGTGCTAAGCATTTCTGAACTGATGCAGATACTAATTGACTCTAAGGGCTTGAGTTGGAAGGAGGCTTGCAGCATTACTCAGAGGTATGGTTTACCATTTTTAAAACGAGTTTACATATTTATAGAGATGTTTAGTAGAGAAGAGTTTAGTTAATTTGGATTAATACTTTGCTACATCAAAATTTGCTTATTACACTATTTTTAGAACTTCGTTGTAGACAGTATTTGAAATAGTATATGATTACAATCTGGAAAGGCTAATGGATATGGTTTGGGTGATATAAATGTAAAAAATAAAGTTTAGATGTTAGATATGTAAATCTGTAGGAATTCAGTGGTATGTATGTAATTGTCTCAATTAATTATACATCATTTTGTATGCAGGAAATTGGGGTAGTTTGCAGGCGATGGTACCTTCGGAGGCAAATTTATGACTTATACTCTAGGTATCTATAAAAATGATTTACAATTAATCTGTATATTTCACTATTTGCAGGGGTCATTTTAGACTAATTTAACACTTTCATAAATTTTAGAAGTAAAATGACCTCCTTCAAAGAGTTAAAAGGATTATTTTAAAGAACGATTTTATAACCTATTCATTTTTCTTATTAGGTATGAAATACAATCCGGGGTTCGTGATCCCTACGAAAATTGTGTTGCTGCACTTAGGTTATATAAGAGACTGTGCTCCTATGAGCATCCAAGTAATGAAATTTTGATGCAGGAAAACAATGGAGAGCCCTATGAATTTGAGAAAAAAAGATAATTTTTATTCTATGAGAGTGAATGAACTCCTAAAGAAAACTCCAGATGAACTCCTCCTGATCTCTACTTCAAATTATAGGTGTTGGTGTTTGGATAGTGGACTATTATAAACTTCTGATTCCTTTGTATGAGTTGTTGTATGTAAAGCATAAGAAGAATTAAATGTTCAATACAATTATTTTAGATTTTGATTTTTGTTTTGAGATTTTTTTTATATTATTTGTACCCTTGTCTAATTTGTACATTTTAAAATTTATAATAAATTGATTCTTATTTAATAATTTTCTGTCAAATATATTAATATTCTTGTATAAAATTTTGCAATCAATTTTGTAAAGTTTTTTGAGTTCTATAATTTTTTTTAGTTAATAAATCTCTGAATTTTTGTATGAAATTTGTTGTTGAAAAAATTTTAGACAAAATTATTATTTTTTTAAAAAATAATATTTATTAAAATAATTTAATATTCTAACGAGCCAATTTCGAGCCGAACACGAACACAAATATTTTTCGAGCCGAACACGAACACGCTGTTCACGAGCCATTTCGAACACGAGCCGAATTCAAGCCGAGTTAATTTCGAACAAGCCGAACACGAGCCAAGCCAGAGCTTGCTCAAGCTCGGCTCGTTTACAGCCCTAATTCCAACTGCTGAAATCCTATCTACAAACATTAATGATGAAGTTAACAACCCCCCTAGATGATTCCAAGCTAGCTAAAACTCATCCCATAACCATTCATGGCTATAAAAGGACCCAAACCCAAGCCCATGGAGGTAGAGGAGAACAAATTGGAAACCCCAAACACTGCTCAAATCCTCAGACCTTCAACATCAAAATTGTCCCCTAGGGCCTAGGCAATTGATCCCTCATCAATCCAAGCCATGAAACCCACTCAATCCTCCCAATTTGGCTAACCCGAGTGCACCCGAATAAGCCCAAAACAGGACATTTGGAAAGTTTGAAACCAAACCATCCAAAACTTTAAATTAAACATCCTAAATCCATCTAGGGACTGTGTGAGGAAAGCTCAATCAAAATTGACTATCCCCATAGCCTCTAAGCCATTAATCGACCAAGCTCACTTAAGCCGAGTCACCTCTTAATCAAAATCATATACAAACACGATTTCACCCCAAATTGACTTAGAGGTAAGCTTGTTGAGGTCGCCACGATGGTGTAGAGCCAATCAGATTGAAATTCCCTCCACTGTGGCCAAGGTATGTTTGAGTTAACCGTAATGATGTTCGGGTTCGACACATTATGAAATAAACCATTTCAAAACCCAAACATCACCGTATGGATGGGTTCGTCATCTCACACAGATCCTACAGAAATAGATTTCACTCGATTTCATTAAGATCAAGGGAGAATTTGCTTGTAGACCATGGTCAATTTGCGGGATCAGAACAGATGAAGGCGATGAACCTCAGCCGTCCGTTCTCGTGTTTTTGAAATGGACGGTTGAGATTAAATCCTGCTGTCTTTGTTGTTCGGGATCCCGCAGCAGATGAGTCGCATTTCAACTGATTCGAGGAATCAGAATAACCTTGATCCAATCAAAATATATATCTTTGCACACAAAAATCACAAAAATATAACAAAAATACCTCTGAACTCAGGGTAGTGAGGAGAACAATGTGGAATTAAAATTTTTAATTTTTGATTTATATTTGATTTTTAATTAATTAAATACTCTCTAGAGTATTTTAATTATTAAAAATTAATTATGAGTCAGAAAAATATGAAACTTTGAGGGATTAATCTTTAGATCATTAGGAACAATCTCTGATTTTTCCAATGTTAGGAAAATTCTCTAGGGTAACTTTTCTTAATTTTCATGAGATTTGATAATTATTTTTCATAATAATTCTAAAAATCAGAAAATAAGAAATTTAAATTGGCAAATGTTTAAAAATTTAGGGGAACAAATTTGAACCCTAAAAAGACAGACTCTAACATTTTAAAAAAATAAAATGACAATTTTATTATTAGGGTTAAAATTTTAAAGTTTTAAAATTTAAAACCCTAAAATACTTTTAAAATCTAAAACTCATTTTACTTAACTCATGTCACTATGAGTTAGGTCAAATTTGAGTCCAAATATTGAATGGACTTAAATTAGAACATAATTTGGATTAATCCAACATTAATTCTAATTAACTCCATTAACCCTTGATTAAAGTAGGGTTAAAATAAAGATTAAAATCGTATTATGTTTAAACCATAAAGTAAACCTAATTAGTTTCCCCTTTAGCCTTTACTACATTAGGCTTAGGAAAAATTCAAATCTTAATTAAGTCTAAAACATTAAATTAGATTTAATTAAAATCTTAATTAACCCATTAAAATATAAAATCAAATTTTAATTAAGTTTAAAGACATATTAAACTTGGTTAATCTACTAAACCTTAATTACATTAGGTTTAATATAAAAACAAACCCTAATTATGTTTAACCCATATTAAACCTAATTAATCAACTTAAACCTTACTTACATTAGGTCTAAGTAATCTTTAAACTCTAATTAGGTTTAACCCATATTAAACCTAATTAATTAACTTAAATCTTACATTAGGTTTAAGTAACCTTTAAACTGTAGTTAGGTTTAACTCATATTAAATCTAATTAATCAACTTAAACCTTACTTACATTAGGTTTAAGTAACCTTTAAACTCTAATTAGGTTTAACTCATATTAAACCTAATTAATCAACTTAAACCTTACTTACATTAGGTTTAAGTAACCTTTAAATTCTAATTAGTTTAGACCCACATTAAACCTAATTAATCATCTTAAATCTTAATTACATTAGGTTTAAGTAACTTGTAAACCCTAATAAGGTTTAGTTCATATTAAACCTAATTAATCAACTTAAATCTTACTTACGTTAGGTTTAAGTAACTTTTAAACCCTAATTAGGTTTAACCTATATTAAACCTAATTAATCAACATAAACCTTACTTACATTAGGTTTAAGTAACTTTTAAACCAATTAGACTTAACCCTAATTAAGTCTAATTAATCAATTAAACCTTACCTAAATTACGTTTAATTAACCCTTAAACTAGTTAGACTTAACCCCAATTAAGTCTAATTAATCAATTAACCTTACCTAAATTAGGTTTAATTAACCTTTAAACTACCCAAATTAGGTTTAATTAACCTTAAACCAATTAGACATAACCTTAATTAAGTCTAATTAATTAATTAAAAATTACCCAAATTAGGTTTAATTAACCTCAAACCAATTAGACTTAACCCTAATTAAGTCTAATTAATTGATTAAACCTTACACAAATTAGATTTAATTAACCCTAAACTAATTAGACTTAACCTAAATTAAGTCTAATTAATCAATTAAACCTTACCCAAATTAGGTTTAATTAACCTTAAACCAATTAGACTTAACCCTAATTAATTCTAATTAATCAATTAAACCTTACCTAAATTAGGTTTAATTAACCCTTAAACTAATTAAACTTAACCCCAATTAAGTCTAATTAATCAATTAAACCTTACCTAAATTAGGATTGATTAACCTTTAAACTACCTAAAATTAGGTTTAATTAACTTTTAAACCAGTTAGACTTAGCCCTAATTAAGTCCAATTAATCAATTAAACCATACCCAAATTAGGTTTATTTAACCTTAAACCAACTAGACTTAACCCTAATTAAGTATAATTAATCAATTAAACCTTACCTAAATTAGGTTTAATTAACCCTTATACTAATTAGACTTAACCCCAATTAAGTCTAATTAATCAATTAAATCATACCTAAATTAGGATTAATTAACCTTTAAACTACCTAAAATTAGATTTAATTAACTTTTAAACTAATTAGACTTAACCCTAATTAAGTCTAATTAATCAATTAAACCTTAAACAAATCAAATTTAATTAGCCTTAAACCTATTAGACTAAACCATAATTAAGTCTATCACATTAGACTTAATTAAATTATTAAACCTTAACCAAATAAGGTTTAATAAATCATAAACCATAATTAAGTCTATCACATTAGACTTAATTAAACTATTAAACTTTAACCAACTAAGGTTTAATCAATCTTAAACCATAATTAAGTCTATCACATTAGACTTAACTAAATCAATAAATCGTAATCAACGAAGGTTTAATAAATCCTAAACCTTAATTAAGTCTAACTCATTAGACTTAATAAAATTATTAAACCTTAATTAATTAAGATTTAATCAAACTTATACTCTAATTAAGTCTAACTTATTAGTCTTAATTAATATTTAAGCCTTACTTAAATTAGGCTTAAATAACTTCAAATTCCAGTTAAGTCTAATTTTAATTAGATTGAGTTAAACCTTAAATTTTACTTAAATAAGACTTGAATGGTCTTTAAATTCTAATTAATTCTAATCTAATTAGACTTAATTAACCTTTGAGTATTATTTAAGTAAAACTTAAACCTTAATTAAGTTTATTTTAACTAGACTTAACTTAGACCTTTGGTTCAACTCATATTGAACCTGACTCAACATATCTAACTTAGGTTCAACCTAAATTAAACCCAAGTAAACTTAGACCTTAGGTTCAACCATATTGAACCTAACTCAACATATCTAACAGGTTCAACCTAAATCGAACCCAAGTTAACTCAAATCTTAGGTTCAACTCATATTGAACCTGACTCAATATATCTAAATTAGGTTCAATCTAAATTGAGCCCAAGTTAACTTAAAACTTAGGATCAAACTACAATCAACATTTCTAATTTAGGCTCAACTTAAATTGAACTTAAGTTAACTCAACGTTAGGTTCAATCAAAAATTGAATTTAACTCAACATTTATAACTTAAGTTCAAACAGACATGAACTCAAGTTAACTCAACTTTAGATTTAATCTACATAAATACTTATAACTTAAGACATGAATTTAAGTTAACTCAACTTTAGATTCAATTTACATTGAATCTAAATCAATACTTCTCGCTTAAGTTCATACAAACATGAACTCAAGTTAACTCAACTTTAGATTCAATTTACATTGAATCTAAATCAACACTTTTAACTTAAGTTCAAACATACATGAACTTAAGTTAATTTGAACTTAAGTTAATTCTATCTAAATAAACATGAACTGAAGATTAACTCAAGTTCAACCTAAATTGAACCCAGGTTAAATTCAAACCACATCAAACTGAAATCAAGTTTTTGATTTAAAATTTCTATAAAAAAACCAAACTACTTTAAATATCAAATCAAAGATATTTAGATTTAAACAACGTTGAATCTGATTATCAAAGGACTTTATCTAAGTCTAATCCATATTAGACTTATCACTTCTTCTAGATTTAAATGACATTGAATCCAGAATTTTAAAATCCAACTTAGGTTAAATTTTATTTTAAACTTTAACATAATTAGACTTAACATTAGATTCGAAAGACACTGAATCTAAGATTATAAAGTCTAATTTGTGTTAGATTATATCTAAGTCTAATTTAGACTTATTAGATTCAAATGACATTGAATCTAATTTTCAAAAATCATTAGATCTAAATCTTTAAATTCAAATAAAATTGAATCTAAATTCCTAGATCTAATCAAATCTCAAACCTGATTTCTCAAATATAATCAAATTTTAGATCAATCGACAATGAATCTAAAAATTGAAGCACATCAAATTTAAAACTTTAGGTTTAAAAGACATCAAACCTAAGATTTTGACATGAAATGACATAAAAAAAATCTTAAGAAATCGTAAACAACCTAAAATTTTTCAAACCTAAAATTGGAAAGAGACATTAAAACTTAAATGAAACCTTAATCAATAAACATCACCGAATGCAACTTGAACCCCATTGTTCTTAGTCTACAAAGATTTCTCGGATGACGTGATCCTGGTTGCTGACAAAAATCTTCTGGTCCTGGTTTAAACACCTTTCAGACTAAGTAGATTAAGGCCGCTGATGACCCTGGGATGACAGAGCTAGTGACATCTTGACCGGGTTATCTAAAAATATAACTAAACAAATAGATTGAAAAAAAATAAAACTGACATTATTTCTTTTAAATCTGACACTATTTTCCTTTGCAGGATGAAGATAAAATTCGTTCTAGATTTCCTTTGCATATTATAGGGCGTGCTAACTCTGTTTTGCAGGACTACATTCCGAAGATGAGACAAATGACAACAAAACAAAAATGACATCAAAACAATGAGATTGACAAAATAAAACAAAATAAACAACATTAAAATGTTAAAACCAAGTTAAAACAAAACTAAAATTTTTTAGGATAGCCGTCAAACAAATAAACAACAAAACGAAAACCGACAAAATAATAAAATAAAAATTGACATAATAAAATGACATTTAGGATTGATAGTCGGTACATCTTTCCTTAAAAGCTCTTCAGAAAACAAGTGATTAACATTAATCAAAAGATTTCTTAGACAATTATAAATTGCCTAAGATGTAATTAACTATAGAAGTTTGCTCCTATAGGAGATCTAAAGAACCCGGAATAGATACTATATATAGAAATCTCTGGTTACCAAAATTTCTTTATCCTTATATAGAATTTCTAGGATAAGACAATCCTAGAATTTTCATTTAAAGGATTATCACCGACATCTCTTTTTCTACTGTTTTCTATATTATTAGCTCTTATTTTCTTCAAATTTTTTATTATCTAAGGATCCTTTTACATGATCTAAAGAAATAAGATTTATTGAAGATTAGGGCAATATTATAGATAAATAGAGTGGTGACTCCAAATCGACATTGACACCCAAAAAATCTCCGGCACAACAATGACACTGCCATCATATGTTAAATTGATCAACTCAAGGTAATATGATTTTGGACGATGGGCTTGGAAGATCGTCTTTATGTTGAATTAGTATATGTTCTTTTATGATTTGCACAACTTCTAAATGTAGAAGCATTATGTTTGTCCTTCATTCGCTTCGTTGCGTATGCATATTGCACTTGCTACCACATTTGTTGCCAACATGTTGTTGTTGAGCTACCAGAACACTTATTATGATGAATAATCAATCTTTTCTGTTGTATTAGGACTTTAGTTATATGTTGCATTCATTGAAACCTTCATACTGCTCTTGATGCTAACCAATTTCTTATGATATATGTATGCAAGGGATTTTGCTTATCAAATTTATCATATTAGGCTTTGATACGTGTTCTTGGAATGTAACCTCGACAATTTTTTATTGCTTTGTTATGGATCTTTCTACGTTGTCGTTGTAACAATTAAAATTTTGATAAATTAGATAAAAATTTTGGCATTTTAGAGTGTACTCCCAAATATTGCATCTCTCAAAATTTAATAGAAATAATTTTATAAAATTCTACGCATCAAATGGATCAATTCAATATATAATATTATTTATGAATTTTGAATGGAATGGGAGAGAAAAAATATTGAAGCTATAAGTTTGATTAATTTAATCATAAGGGTTAGGGAATAGACTTTATAAAGAATAAAAATTTGATTAATCATAATCCTCCCTAATCTCCGTCAAGACTGTTTCCAACTGACCTACCCGCACTTCACTAGGCATGCAATGTTTTGATCCAACTGAACAACTGAGATAAAGGGGATTATCATAAGTGTCGTTTACTCCCCCTCTCGGTATTCTCTAGCTTGGCACAAGGATCCCGCAAGGTTTGCGATCATATCACTGTAGCACAGTCGCAAACGACACAGTCACGTGACACACATAGTGCACAGACTGCAATCTAAGGCTTCGACAAAATTGACGAGTAAAAAACCAATTTTCACGCTATTTAAGACATTCATTTTCTTCCTTACACTTTTATTTTGACATACGTTACAAATTCTTAGCACTTTTTCATTTACGGTAGCTATAATGAAGACTAACTTGTGTTTGAAGCGACAAACTTGGTTTGTGTGCTTCAGTAAAGTCTTTTAGCACGAAACCAAAAAGTAACAGAAGGATTAAAGTGATTGGGGGAAGAGGGAAGAAGAATAGACTGTCTCGGAGAAGGGTTGGCTATGCCAAAAAAACTATTTGAAGTAAGAATTTATAAGTGAATTATTTTTATGGTTAAATCTAGAAATGCGCTTTGATTTCATGAAATCCTAAAATATTTATAAATCTCGTATCGTTTACACTAGGTTATGAGCTCAATTGGGGAAATTTATTATGGAGCTGCTTCATTAATTTAGTTGAAATAATCATCCATCCACTCACAAGAAAAATTATTTGCAAGTTTTCATGTGATTCTAATTTTAAAACTATTACATTTAGAATTTTTTACATATTGTGGATGAATAGCTACAATGAATAAATGAATATAAATTGATTGTGGCTTACATGCATATGACTTTACTATACTATTTGTATAATTAATATATTTATGAAATTATTATCAACATGTATTCAGTTTTTATGATTCATGCGTATAATATACGAAATATTTATGTTGGATGTTTATTACAGGAATTATGTTTTAAGAAATATCACAAGTTATGTTATAGATAAAATATTATATGAATTTTTGTAAGTGTAGATGATAGGAAACGATGGGATTCCCGATTCTTGGTATTCAGATGGTAACGAAACTTTGGAACATTAAGATTAGAAGATGATAGGATGTAGGAAATCATTTGTACTAGAGGAGTTGTTGATTACAATTATGTTGGGGGTTTAACCTTTATTAATAGCTAATGTTCCCCTCGCCTGAGTGGCGACCCAATGACATGACATTACAAAAAATAGTTGTCACATATAGAATTATAAGTGATATCTTTATGATAAGATTTGATGACTCTTATGAAAATGTTTTTGATTATGTGCTTATGATTTCACTTGAATGTATGAAATATATATTTTATATAGTAGTAATGATTTTCTATATTTTATGTTTTTTTTTGTCATGTTTTATACGTTTATAACATGTTGTATTATGTTCTGTGGACACATACATGGATTACATACGAGCATGCACGTTGTTTTTTTTTCATCTATAATTTTATTTCGGCCTTAATTATCTCGATGAACTAGTTGTTAACATACAGGAAGAGATAAAGAACATCGGGGCGAGTAATCAGTTGTGAGTTGTATTGCTTTTGTATTTCATATTTTTTGGAACTTGTACAGACTTTTTGTAATGTTTCAATAAGCGGCTCTGTATAGATATATGTCTTGATATTATGATTTTCACGCTTCCAAGCATATGTGAGAGTAAATGAATCACAAAATCAATTACATCAAGTATATTTGTGACAATTTAATCGGACTAGTTCATCACACACCGAGTCTCATTTTTACAAGTCTAAAGAACATCATTGTTGAAATTTTAGTCTAACCGAATAATCGAACTTTATCACATCTCAGACAACTTTTAAGAGATGTTAGTTGGGATTTGAAAGACGCGTAATTTTTCATATGATCCGCTATAAAGGAAGATTGATGGATTATCTTTGGCTTTTGAAAAGTACAGCCTTATAGGCCTTATATATGAATGTTTATTAGTTTCTTAGAAGAGTAATGAGGAAAACTCACATTTTTTTTCATTTTTCACAGCTTATCCAATATTTTTTTCATTATCTTGTTGACATTCTTTCAACTATCTTTGTCAAAAACTCACAAACGATGTAATGCTTTCTAAAGGTAACTTATAAGCTTCATTTTGTCACATTTTAATGTATTATAGTATTTTTCATCTCTTTTGTTCTTCCTTTCAACAATTTTCATATTCTGTTTTTTATGAAAACTATAGTATAATCAAATTTTAAAAAGAAATGATAATGCCTCGATGTGAGCCTCAACTTTCTCGAATAAAATTATACAGACATAACATCCAATTCTTATATATATATATATATATATATATATATATATATATATATATATATATATATATATATATATATATATATATATATATATATATATATATATATATATATTTATTTATTTATTTATTTATTAATTATTATTATTATTAAGAGGCATTTACATGGACAACACACAATTCTTAAATTGTTGAAATTCTGCCCCTAAACAGCCCGAAAACATCCCCAAATCAACCCATGAAATCAACATAAAATATGCATATATCCAATCATTCAAAAGCTCTTATTCCTACATCAAATTTGTTGACACCACGCACAAAACCTGCATAATTTAAGCACTCAATCAACCTTTTAAACCATTGAAAACTCATCCAGAATCTACTTCAAATTTACCTATCAAAGAGCTCATAGATCACACATCATATCTACTTACATTTCAACATTCAAAATTTTCGTAAGACTCTCCACTCGTCTGTGCATTTATTCATGACAAATTCATTTGTACGCTTTCAAAGATTTATATTGAAATTTGGGTTCAGAACGTTCTCATATGAAAGATTGATTTAATCAAAGCATTCACATGTGGGATTTTAGCAAAACAAAATTTGATTTTGACCATTATTTTGGACAAATGGATGCATTTATATATGAACTCCTTTCATAGGTCTTCAAGTTGTCATTTTTTTATCCATAATCTCCTTTTTTTGTCAAGTTACCACATGTCTAAATATATTCATGGGCATAAATTTCATATCTTTTTTTCTTAGAGTTTAACCGAACTCTCATTCATGCTTATTTTTATGCCTTGCGAGGAGCCAAAATCCCCTCAAATGCTACTCTAATCCTTCGAAAGTTATGTTCAGATTATTTGAAGAGGAGTCGAGCGAGTGACATAGACAAACCTCCCAAAAGTATACGCTCCCCACATAAATAATTTTTTTTTATAATGCTCCTCGATATATGTGTTGGCCTTAAGTGACTCAAGATCATCAGACACCTTTTTACAGACCTAATGATAACTCTGGTCATTAAATACATCCTAGGAGGAGGTCTACCAATATTAACCCCTTTAAACTCTCTAGGGATTTCTTAAAACCCTAAAAATTGGATTGACCTCTATATACTCTTTTGTGGAACAAACCAACATGACATCCTAAAATGATCAAACCAGCAATGATAATCCTTGATAAGGCTAACCCTGTACCTAAATTGGTCAATCCTGGTCAACCTTGGTCAACTTTGGTCAAACCTGGTCAATCTTGGTCAACCTTGGTCAATCATGGTCAACTTTGGTCAAACCTGATCAACCTTAGTCAACTTCAGTCAAACTTGGTCAACCATGGTCAACTTTAGTTAACCTTGGTCAACCATGGTCACCCTTGGTCAACTTTGGTCAAACATGTTCAACCTTGTCAACCTCAATCAAACTTGGTCAACCTTGGTTAACTTTAGCCAAACTTGGTCAACTTTAGTCAAACTTGGTGGACTTTAGTAAACCATAGTCAACTTTCGTCAAACCTGGTCAACCTTGGTCAACTTCAGTCAAACTTGGTCAACCTTGGTCAAACTTAGTCAACTTTGGTCAAACATGGTCAAACCTTTAATATCATTTTTGACCAATCCATAATAAAATTTCATATTTTAATTAATTACATAATTAATTCAATATGAAATTATAATTAAATAATCCTAAAAGGGAAATCAAAATTATGACATCATAAAACATATAAATGACTTTTAAAATTGAATTCAATACATGTGGGGTTGCCCATGGGTCGCCCATGGCCCATGAGATCCATTATAACACATCCAAAATCCATGACACATCATCTTTAATAAAAGACAAAAAATCATCATGAAGCCATCATGAGGGGAAAGGACATGTGTCATCCCCTCCCAAATTTATTAAATGGCTAATAAGTTCATATGGGGGGAGGTTGATCCAAGAGCTCTATCCACTTCATAAATTATCCAATGAGAGAAAGACTCATCTAAAATTTTATCCTACACACAATTAGGGTCATCATGACCAAATGATGAAAATTGGGATTGAGAAGGCATATGTGTCATCTCATCCCAAATTCATTAAATGACCAATAAGTTCATATGGGGGAAATTGATCCAAGAACTCTATCCACATCATGGATTAACCAATAAGGAAAGAACAAGCTAAAATACCTAAAGTAAGCCTCATCATGACACTTTATCAAAATAAGGAAAGTGAGGATCCATTTGTCATCCTCTCCATAAACTCATTATGTGATTGGCAAGAAGCATGTGGGGGAAGGTTTATCTAACCTATCTTAAGCTCTTATCCACAGTATGAGCAAACCAATCAAAAGAGGCCAAGATTACATGACAAATCTTTACCATGGTTAAGTTCATCATAACCAAGCCATGGGAGTAAGTGCAAGGAATCCTATGTGTCATCATTTTATAAAAATTTTGTGACGTGATAACCTAGGTGGATGAAGACTAACAAGCCCATTTCCAAGTCACCATTCACCTCATCTCCTATCCAATGAACATGAGCCAAATCAATTTCATTAAATGGAAATCTCATCATGGCTATTCATTGAAACAATACAAGGAGAAGCTTATGTGTCAACACACCCCAAAATTAAAGCATGAACCACTGCTACCATGGAGTAAGTTGATCGGCCACTCCATATGATATCTTAAACACTTCATGGATTAACCAATAAGAAGGAAACATCACTTAAACTACCTCTTTTACCATGGTTAAAGGTCCTCATAACCAAACAATGGAAGTAAGTGTTGAGGAGCCTATGTGTCATCTCCTCATAAAATTTGTCGATGACATGCTAGCATATGTGGAAGAGGATAATTAATCCACCTTGGTGTCACCATTCACCTCACCTTCAATCCAATGAAAAGGAGCAAAAAATTAGCCAAATCCAATGCATTAAATGGAGACTCATTATGGGAGGCTTGGAAAAACTCAACCATGGATATCCATAGCCCACAATCCTATCTCCTAAACATTATAGCATGGTTATAACCTTCCCCAAATAAACTCCAAGCAATCCTATGCTTATCCATGGCCTCCCCATGGCTATAAAAAGCCATACCCGTGAGCTCAGAATGTAGAGGGAGAATGGGAGGAAAATCTCTTAAACTCTAACACATCTCGGCTCGATTGGACTTATGATAGACTTTGCAAGGAAAGAATGATCCTTCCTCTTCCTCTCATGCTCGATTGAGGCCTCACCTCTCGATACCAGGTACGTGACCTTAACTCTAATTCCTTGCTTGAATTTGAGTCTTTATGAAGAAAACCATCACAAAACACCCATATAGCCGTAGGGATATGATTGTCTCGATGAGATTTTTTTTCCCTAAAATCAAATTCACCAATTTTCATCAAACTTTATAATTATTTTCAAAAATAATAATAAAAATTAGAAAAATTGGAAATTAAATGGGAAATTGGTTAGAAAATTTAGGGTTATGAATTCAAACCTTAAAATTACAATTTCTAAGCTTTGAAAAATTAAAATGACATTTTAACCTCTTAGGGTAAAATTGTAAATTTTCAAATTTACATATAAAAAATCCTTAGGCTTGAAGGATTGCTTTGAATGACCTAATCCTAATCCTTAGGTTTAATTCTTAATTAGGCCTAGAGTAAAACTAAGCCTAACAACAGTTGGGCTTAGTCACATCCCTGAAGCTTTGGGTTCAACCCAAATGAACTTACATCATCTTCTAAATACTTAAGTTCAACTTACATGAATCTAAGACAAAATTAAAAATATTTGGGACTAATCAAAATGGACCTAAACCAAATTTTAGACACCTAGGTTCAATCCATATGAATACAAAAAAGAAATCAGAACTCCTTAGGTTTTACTCACATGAACTCAAGTCAAACCTTGAACTTTTTGATTCAACCCATATGAACCTAAATCCAAATCAAAACCAAACCTATGACATTGGTTGAACCCATATGAATTTAAACCTTATCCAAACCCTAATTAGGTCTAAGACATCAATTAGACCTAATTAGACTAAGTTAAACCTTAATCACATTAGGTTTAACTTAATAAACCCAAATTAAGTCTAAGACACCAATTAGACCTAAATAAACCAAGTTAGACCTTAATCACTTAATCACATTATGTTTAACTTAATAAACCTCAATTAGGTCTAAGACACCACTTAGACCTAATTAAACCAAGTTAGACCTTAACCACATTAGTTTAACTTAATAAACCCCAATTAGATCTAAGACACCAATTAGACATAATTAAACCAATTTAGACCTTAATCACATTATGTTTAACTTAATAAACCCCAATTAGGACTAAGACACCAGATAGACCTAATTGAACCAAGTTAGACCTTAACCACATTAGGTTTAACTTAATAAATCCCAATTGGGTCTAAGACACCAATTAGACCTAATTAAACCAAGTTAGACATTAACCACATTAGGTTTAACTTAATAAAGTCCAATTAGATCCAAGACACCATTTAGACCTAATTAAACAAAATTAGACCTTAACCACATTAGGTTTAACTTAATAAACCTCAATTAGGTTTAAGACACCAATTAAACCTAATTAAACAAAGTTAGACCTTAACCACATTAGGTTTAATTTAATAAACCCCAATTAGGTCTAAGACACCAATTAGACCTAATTAAACCAAGCTAGACCTTAACCACATTAGGATTAACTTAATAAACCCCAATTAGGTCTAAGACACCAATTAGACCTAATTAAACCTAGTTAGACTTTAACCATATTAGGTTTAACTTAATAAACCCCAATTAGGTCTAAGACACCAATTAGACCTAATTAAACCAAGTTAGACCTGAACCACATTAGGTTTAACTTAATAAACCCCAATTAGCTCTAAGACATCAATTAGACCTCATTAAACTTTGCTAAGCTTTAATCACATTAGGTTTAACACCATAAACCCTAATTAAGTCTAACCGCTCATTAGACCTGATTAATCACCTTAAACCTTACATGCATTAGGTTTAAGACAAAACAAACCCTAATTAGGTCTAACCCCTAGTTAGACCCAATAAAACACCTTAAACCTTAATTAAATTAGGTTTAAGATAAATCAAATTCTAATTAGGTAAAACCCTAGTTAGACTTAATTAAATACCTTAAACCTTAATTACATTAGGTTTAAGACAAATTAAACCCTAATTAGGTTTAATTAAATGATTAGACCTTAATTAACTAAGGTTTAATCAAATCTAAGCTATAATTATGTCTAACCCATTAGAACTAATTAAATCATTAAACCTTAACTAACTAAGGTTTAATCAAATTTATACCCTAATTAGGTCTAACCCATTAAACATAATTAAACTATTAAACCTTAACTAACTAAGGTTTAATCAAACCTAAACCCTAACTAAGTCTAACTCATTAGACTTAATTAAATCATTAAACCTTAACTAACTAAGGTTTAATCAAAGCTAAAACCATAATTAAGTCTAACCAATTAGACTTAATTAAATCATTAAACCTTAACTAACTAAGGTTTGATCAAATTTAAACCCTAATTAGGTCAAACCATTATAATTAATTAAATAATTAAACCTTAATTAACTAAAGTTTAATCAAATCTAAACTATAATTAGGTCTAACGCATTAGACCTAATTAACCATTAAACATTAACTAACTAAAGTTTAATCAAACCTAAACCTTAACTAAGTCTAACGCATTAGACTTAATTAAACTATTAAACCTTAACCAATTAAGGTTTAATAAAATCTAAACCCTAATTAATTCTAACACATTAGACTTAATTAAACTATTAAACCTCAATCAACTAAGGTTTAATCAAACATAAACCCTAATTAGGTCTAACACATTAGACTTAATTAAACTATTAAAACTTAAACAACTAAGATTTAATCAAACATAAACCCTAATTAAGTCAAGCTCATTAGACTTAATTAAACTATTAAACCTTAACCAACTAAGGTTTAATCAAGCTTAAATTCCAGTTAAGTCTAATACATTTGATTTAGTCAAACTATTAAACCTTAACACTAGACCAAAATTTAGCTTAGGACCAACTCTTATTGGACTTAAGTCAATTCTAGCTTAGGTTCAATTTGACATAAATCTAAGTTAACCCAAATCTAACTTAAGTTCAACCCATATTGGACTTAAGTCAAACCTAACTTATGTTCAACATGACAAACTTAACTTAAGTTCAATCGATATTGGACTTAAGTCAAATTTAAACTTAGGTTCAACCTAACATGAACCTAAGTAAACTAAAATGAAACCTAACTTAAGTCCAACCCATATTGAACTTAAGTCAAATTTAAACTTACGTTCAACCTAACATGAACCTAAGTAAACTAAAATTAAACCTAACTTAAGTCCAACCCATATTGGACATAAGACAAACCTAACTTAGGTTCAACATGACAAACTTAACTTAAGTCCAACCCATATTGGATTTAAGTCAAATTTAAACTTAGGTTCAACCTAACATGAACCTAAGTAAACTAAAATTAAACCTAACTTAAGTTCAACCCACATTGGATTTAAGTCAAATTTAAACTTAGGTTCAACATGACATAAACCTAAGTTGAACCCAAGTTAACCTAAACCTAACTTAAGTTCAACCCATATTACACTTAAATCAAAACTAAACCTAGGTTCAACCTAACTTGAACCTATCTCAATTCAAACCCAAATCTAGGTCCAACCTACATTGAATTTAAGTCAAAATCTAGGTTCAACCTGACTTAAACCTAATCTGAGCCAAACCTAAACTTAAGTTCAACTCACATTGAACTTAAGTTAAAACCTAGGTTCAACCTAACCTAATTCAAAGCTAGACTTCAATTCTAACCTTAGGTTCAACCCAAGTTGAACCTAAATCGACATAAACCTTAGGTTCAACCCAAATTAAACCCAAAATGATATGAATCTTAAGTTCGACCTAAATCGAACTTAACTCAACATAACTCGACATAAAGTGACATAATTCTTAAGTTTGACCCAAATCGAGCTTAACTCGACATAAACCGATATAATTCTTAAGTTCGACCTAAATCGAACTTAACATGACATAAATCGACATAATCCTTATGTTCAACCCGTATCGAACTGAACATAAGATGACATAATTCTTATGTTCGATCCACAGCGAGCTTAACTCGACATAAAATTAAACATAAATCGATACAAAACCCCAAAATAAAACTCAAATTGACATAAATTAACATCAAATCCAAAATCAAACTCAAATCGACATAAATCAACATAAAACCCAAAATTAAATCCAAATCGACATAAATTGACATAAAATCCAAAATTCAACCCAAATCGACATTCAAGACAAATAAAAATTAAACATAAATTGCCATAAATCTAAATTGACATTTCAACCAAACTTGGACATCCGAGAACTCTGAAATAACAAACATTTTTACCAGGTAATTTAAACATTTATATAACATTATTTCTCACAATGTTTTCTTTGCAGGATGAAGACAAGTTTTGTTTAGATTTTCTTTGCATGTTATAGGGTATGCTAACTCTGTTTTGCAGGACAATAAAGACGAAACGACAACAATCAAAACAAAATAAAACAAACAAAATGATAAAACTACATGACATATGATACCAAAACACAATAAAAGACAAAACAACATAACATGATATGACATCAAACCAAAACAAAATGAAATGACAAAACAATATGACATGACATGACACTAAATAAATAAATAACAAAATGACATAACATGACACAAAACAAAACTAACAAAATAAACCAAACAACGACATGATATAATAACGACATTTTAGAATAAAAATAAAAAGACAACATGATTTAACAACAACATGATATGAAATTGACACAACGAAAATCAAGTAAAACAATAATCAAACCAAATATAAAGATAATAGAACAAAACAACACCATGACATGGCACAACAAAACGACAATATGACAAAACAACATTACAACAATAAAAATAACATTACGACACGACAAATTGATATCACATAACAAAATGACATAATAACATGACATTACAACATCACATGACATTACGACATGACATAAAATGACATGAAATGAGTCGCCAGCTTGTCAGTCGTCGTATACTTCCCCTATTCTATTAAATCTCCCTCATGAATCAAATAAATGATTCGAAGAGGAGAGGAACCGAATAAGAAGGGACAAAGGACAAAAATGACAAACAAGAGAAAAGAAAAACATGGAGAGTCTACGTGCGATAAACCTCGCAAGGATAAGTCAAGCATGTCCGCCCAAACAAGATCGGGCAGGCACCTCGAACCGATATCCGCGAAACAAGTATCTACGTAGACTACCCATAACCGCAGAGTCAAGTGTATGTACATCGTTCGGGGTCAAGAGCACTCCCGCAGGAACGTATTCCTACTCGGTTAATTACATCTTGGGGATACCCAAGAATACTCTCGATAAAAGGAGTTTCGCTTTATATTATCATGGACATGGGGTATAGGCAATCAAAGGGAGATTATTCCGTGCGGGAAAGCCTCGACGCTTCAAAGCTCTCGCTAAGCCATCGGTGCAGAGTGAGTCTCTCACATCCCAAATGGGGTAGCGGCTCATCAAGCATACGAAACCCACGTAATAACCTAAATCATCTTGACGGGGGTATCCCAACACGTCAAAGCACATCCGAGCCATAAGGGCAGAGGAAAAATCGTCGTATCCCAAACGGGCGGCAGCTCATTGGCATCGGGCCGTCAAAATGTTATCAACGAAGTCAAGAAGCGAAAGGGCTCAACAGGGGTAGTCAAAGGAAGGAAGGAGTAATCCTAAAGGGGTAGAGGTAGCCAAGTCAGGGTACCACAGACCCGTCATCCAAAACAGTAGGACCCTAAGTCTACCCGAACGTGAAGGTAGTCGACCCAACACGTCCTGAGATCCCCGGCCGCAATCCAAGAATCGCATTATCTACGGGGACCCTCGGTAGCTCTAAGGTCAAAGGAAGGAAACTCTATCCTACGACTATAAGCTCGGAGCTCCAAGAGGTGGGTCTCACACTCGCCAAAGCGGCAAGGAAGCCTCAGGAAAGAAGAGAAAGGGAGGTTCAGCTACAAAGCTGCAAACGCTCCAAACAAAATGACTTACACCCCATCTGGGTTGGGGAGCCTTCTAACACCCTAGGCGCACTAGACAACCACCTATAAAAGTATGCTGGGCCAGTCAGGTTGGAGAAGCACGGGGACTCCTCCTCGGGACATGCAAATATGAATGCAAGCTATTCAGAGCGGTCTTTAAGTAATGTGGAGGCCCTATTAAGTATGACTTGATGATAGCCATGCAATGCAAACCATTTAAAATCCGGCCCGGAGGCCATGCAAGAAAGTAAAAGGGCATATTTTAAGATCTGGAATATTTTAATCCTAAAATTTATTTATCTTGAATATTTTATTAGGATTTTTTTAACGTATAAAATTTACAATTTTAGGGTCCTTAAAGAGCCTAAATGATATCGTGAAATCCCAGATCACAGAAAGAAACAAGGAAAACACATGCAAGCATGCAAATATGCAATAAAAGCAAGAAAGAAAGCACTCCATAATAAAATAAAAGAGGTCAAAATGTCGTTGGATCGGCAACATTATCAAGAAAAAGAAAAATGCGGCCGGACTCCGCATATACATGCCCGGTCCTAATTCTATACATCAATATAAAAATGCAGAATTAAGATACGGGGCACGAGCATCTGCTCATAGTCCCCTCCATGTGGTTCCCGCGCAAAACACCTCGAAACCCGTGCACGTATCTTATTTCTGCTACAGGACTCTCCTAGACTCTAAAAGTACAAAGGAAAATAAAAAGACTCAATCCTGCATGAAAACAAGTGTTAGCGGGAAAGCTCACATGCAAATGACGTATAATGAGCCATGCTTTATAAATGGGGGAGCTAATAGCACCTGCAAGCAAATTGTTAGAAATCATCACTTGCTCCCCTATAGCGGTACATGTGTGTGTGTATAAATAAGCATGACTCCCTGCAAAAAGCGCCCTAACACACTACCATACATATGCAGCATGCAATCACATCACAGGCAAAGTGCACAAGAAAGATACCTGGCTAGGGCAACCAATCCATCAAAGAACAATAGCCAAACATCAAAAAGACTACCTAGCAACCTAAGTCCTAGCCTAGCACACCATCTAACGAAAGTGCACAAACCTAGTGCCTAAGTGCAGGGTAAGTCTCGGTATAGTATGACTTTGACGGGGTCGCCATACTGGCCCCGACCTAAAGATCCGAAGGATCTAAAGGGCGTCACGATGAGGGGTGACACAAGTTAGATCCAATGGATCCTTAGCACAATCATACTTGTGCCGATCCCGATGACTTAACTAGCATTGCTCATTGGGATCAACCCAACAAGCAATGCTCGTTAAGGCATCACGACCGACACGGGGTCACTCTCCTAACGAGTAGGACAAGCCATCGAGGAATGGGCAAGCAAACAGTCATGCAAGAAGCCCACATTGTGACTGCTCGACCGAAGTACGAAACAATCACAACGGGCACCCAAAAGGGCAAGCACACACATCATGCAAAATGCAAAGATGCTACATGCAAAGAGGATGCACCAAAGTGGTGAGGGTGAGTATACCGTGAAAGCAGTGACTCAGAAAGAGCGGGCATGCCGTAGCGGCAGCAGCCCAAAGGATGGGTATGCCAAGGAGGCAGTGACCCGAAGGTGGTCATGCCGTAGTGGCAGCGGCCCGGAGGTGGGCATGCCGTAGCGGCAGCGGCCCGAGCAAATGAGTATGCCAAGGAGGCAGTGACTCGGAGGTGGAATAATTCTCACTAGGGAGAATCATAAAAGTGCGGTGCAAATGCAATTGCAAATGCAAATGCAAAAAAAAAAAAGAATAAGGTGCAACATGCAACCAGACCAACATGCACATGCTAGAAAACATGCAATAAAATGCAAAAGCATACAAACATGAGTGATCGGTCGACCGGACCGTGGTGGCTGGTCAAACCAAAGAAATGGGTGGATTAGTTCGGGGTAACCAATCCGGCCCTGAATGATAGGTGATCGACTTGGGACAGTCGATCGAACCTAACTGAGGATCGGGGATCGGCCCAGGACAGCCGATCAACCCAAAATGCTCATGCGAACATGCATACAATGCAACAAATAACCACATGCAAAAATGTAACAAGATAATCCATGCACATGCGATGAAACCCAAACGGTCGACGACACGTCGAACTCGTCCTAACGACCTCACATAGGTACCTAGGGTTGACGCACTTGGATCTGCGGCATCGCCGCCTCCAGTTTTGGCGTGGCTATGTAGAGGATTTCTAGCTCCGATTTCTCATGGGGAAACTCTCCACCGTTCGTAGGGCGGACTAGCTACAAAGTTTTTTCCGCTCTACGAACACCCCGATCTTATAGGACGGACTAGCTACAAAGCTTTTCCGTCCTCTAAGATCGAACTCAACTAATCCCTCCAAGGGAGATTAGGAGTGCCAAAACCGTGGGAAATTGGGATTCCAACCCAGAAGGATTTAAATCTAAAGCTTAGAACAGGGAATCGCTAGGCTACGAATAGGGATTGGCCAACGCATAGGATTCCTAACATATGGCTCACTCTAGGTAAATCAACGATCCATCACATAGGCGGCTCAACAGGTCAACACATGTCGTCCGGCACCTCCACCCCACATAGGCGATCGAACCCACGTGCCTAGACCAGACTAAACCTAGGGTCGGCTAAGGGATAAGAAAATCTCACCGCCGCGAAGGTTGAAGACGCGTTCTCTTTATGCTGAAGAAGAGCCCACGTTTCTGGCGAATCGCCGGTGTTCGATCCACGTGTGCCAGCGTACCTCACAATGAATCATACAACGAGAAAAATACGACGCAGAGAGGTATGCCAAGTACCAATAATGAATTATCTAAGCATATAAAAATATGCGATAAAAAAAATGTACCTTCGAGAGGGATCTCTCGATGACGGCGAAAGAGGGGTTAGCTCGACGGCGATAGAGGGGAAACCACGAGGTGAAAGACGCTCACACCTCCTCGAACAGCGACGATGTCCGCTGTCCCGCGACGTCGAGGTGCTCCGGCGAAGTATCTGGTCGCCGGGAAGGTACGACTGTGACACATAGAGACTAGCTCGTCGGCGGCGAGCACCGTGAACGGAGGAAATGCAAAGGAGAACCCAAAATCTGGAGTTTCACCTCGCTGATTTTCTCCGGCGTAGACGTGATTTCGGCGAGGCAAAAATCCGGCGAGGAAGAGGTGGTGTGGCCAAAGTGGGAGAGAGAATCCATGGGATCTCTCTCTCTCTCTCTCTCTCTCTCTCGGGTAGGAGCAGGGGACGACAGCGGGAGGAAGATACGCCGGCGAGGAACGCCGGTGAGGCTCTGGCGGCGAGAGGCATCGCGGCGATGAGCCCGACGCAACCGAGCGAGCAAGGGCTAGGGTAGGCACACGAAAGACGGCGGCGCTGGACGGCTTGGCCGGCGACTGGAGGAACTCCGGCGGGGGAGAAGTTGTCGGTGAGGAGCGGCTGCTGGCGAATCCGAGCAAAATGGCAAGCTCGGGGCTAGGGTTCGCAAAATTGGGTTGGCGGCTGCTCTTTCGCGACTCTGGGAGAGGGAGGGATGCGATGTTTTATAAGATAATATAATAATATTATTATAATAATAATAATGATAATAATAATATTATTATTATAATTATCCTCCACGTTCTTTTAAATCGTACACGTCCTCGCAGCGAAGTAGATGTTCCTCTTAGCTAAAATCGACGTTCCGGACGCAATGGTGCGGTCCGTTTGGTCATTCGGGGTCGTTCGGGGCCGCTCGAGCCACTTTTTGAGCAAATAGGCCAAAAAAGAATAATTCACATATTTTAAGCCCGTTTGCGATGTCGTAGCAAAATGAACATCCTCCGTAGGTCAAATCGACGTCCCGTACACAATCGTGTGATCCGTTTCATCATCCGGAGTCGTTTGGGTGATTTTTGACGATCGGGCTAAAAACGATAATTTGCACGATTTTTCCCCGCCCTCGAAGCTGTGGCAAAATAGACGTCCTTCCTAGCCAATATCGATGTTCCGAACACACTCGCGTGGTCCGTTTCATTGTTCGAGGTCATCTGAACAGGCTCGCAGGTGCATGAGCCAATTTGAGCTAATTTCCGGCGACACTTCGAGTAACACCTATCGACCCTGGTATACTCGAATGGACATCTCATACATGTAATATATAAAAAAAATGATGCCAACAAAGGACCCCCAACAGGTGTGGCGTACCGCTGAGGCACAGTGCACTTGTTGGAAGCATCCTTAAAAGAGAGCTTCTCTTGGTAGTCGATGTGACATCCCAAGAAAAGAGTAAAGGAAAGCTCGACCAGGCCAGATAAACTGGGCATGGTATGGTCGAGGGTGTGGCTAACCTGTCGTGACTGGTCAATCACCAAAAATAGGTTCAGAGGCCGTAAAGGCTTAACCTGAAAGGGTGGTTCAAATGTCGTAATGGCATAACTACAAAAATAGTTTCAGAGGCCGTAGAGGCATAACCTAGGGGGTGGTTCAGAGGCCGTAATGACATAACCACAATAATAGGTTCAGAGGCCGTAGAAGGCATGACCTAGGAGGGTGGTTCAGAGACTGTAGAGGCATAACCACAAAGGATCCCAACCGAGGCCGGAAAAGCGGGCGTGGTATGGTTGGGGGTGGTGGTCAGCAGTCGAAGCTAACTGTCCACCGCAGAGCTCAGCCAGGCCAGATAAACTGGACATGGTATGACTGAGAAAAGATTTGCCTGACCTCATTCAAAACGGCGATGTTGATCTGTCTGACCTCATTCGAAACAACAGAATCAATGAAAATCCCGTACCTGACCACATTCGAAACGGTAGGAGAGAAGGACCTAGCCAGGCCAGATAAATTGGACATGTTTGGCTGGGGTTTTGCCTGACCTTATTCGAAACGGTAATATCAATCTGTTTGACCTCATTCGAAAAAACATAATTGATGAAAATCCCGTACCTGACCACATTCGAAACAGTATGGGAAAAATGACCCAACCAGGCCAGATAAGCTGGACATGTTTGGCTAGGGTTTGCCTGACCTCATTCGAAACGACAATATAGATCTGTTTAACCTCATTCGAAACAACAAAATCGATGAAAACCCCGTACCTAACCAAATTCAAAACGGTAGGGGAGAAAACCCAGTCATCTCGTGTGACCAAATCTCCTGTTGTGTTTCCTCTGAAAGAGACCCTGATTGCTAGTCTAGTGATCTCCTTGAGGCGAAACACCCATCACTTTAATCAGGTGGCTATAAAGCACAACATATCCTGATCAGAGGTTGTGATCAAACCAGTGAGTATAAAGTATGATTGACCCAAAATAAAAAAGAGAGGTGGTTCAGAGGCCGTGAAGGCATGACCAAACATAGTGGTTCAGAGGCCATAAAAGCATAACCACATAAATAGGTTCAGAGGCCTTAAAGGCATAACCAAGGGGTGGGTTCAGAGGCCGTAGAGGCATGACCCAAGGAATGTCTGAAGAAGGGATACCCTCGTAAATGAACCGTCCCAAAAGGGACATATGGCCTGAGAAGTATCGAAAGGCTAATGAGCCGGATACGACATTATATTCTCATAAAAGAGCTGACTAGAATGTCATATAGCTCGACAGGTGTCGTATCAAACGACCACAAAAGTAAAGTTGTCAAAAGACAGGGTATCCTCATAACAAAGCCGACTAAAGTGTCATATGGCTCGAGGAACATGGCTAGAAAGCCGAAAGTGTCCGGAGACGAGATACTCTCGTAAATGAACCGGCCCAAAAGGGACATATGGTCTGAGAAGTATCGAAAGGATAATGAGCCTGATACGGTAATATGTCCTCATAAGAGCTGACTAGAGCACCATATAGCTCGAGAGGTGTCACACCAAACGACTACATAGCAAAAAAAAATGTCAAAAGACAGAATGTCCTCGTAACAGAGCCGACTAAACTGTCATATGGCTTGAGGAACATGGCTAGAAAACCAAAAGCGTCCGGAGACGGGATACTCTTGTAAATGAACCGGCTCAAAAGGGACATGTGGTCCGAGAAGTATCGAAAGGCTAATGAGCTGGATACGGCAAAATATTCTCATAAGAGCTGACTAGAGCGTCATATGGCTCGAGAAGTGTCGTATCAAACGACTACAGGGCCAAAATGTCAAAAGACGAGATGCCCTCGTAACAGAGCCGACTAAAGTGTCACGTGGCTCAAGAAACATCAAAGCATATGGCTATGTAAAGCCGAAGAAAGCTCTCATAAGAGAACCATCCAGAATGGGCATGCGGTTCGAGAGACCTAAAAGCCAAATGGCTGTGAAACCCGACGTGCCTCATAATAAGGTCTTATCATCAAGGGTCAGCCAAGTGAAGGCAATAGTGCCATTGATCGGAACATCAAATGATCAGGAAGGTATATATCCCAATCGAGGTAGTCTAGGAGATATGTATCCTGACTACACATCAAGTAAAGTAGGAGGTATGTACCCTACTTCACATATCAAATGGCACAGAAGGTATGTATTCTGGCCAAGCATCAGAAAGGACAAGAGTTATGCATCTTGCCTACACATCAAACGAGCAGTCATATGGCGCAACAGCCTGAGGCAACATGCTCAAAGTATAGTCAGATGTCAAAACACTCAGAAAGAACATGGATCGGTGTTAAAATCGATACGACATGTGACTCGATGTGGTAGACAGAACTAACCAAATAATCAAAAGAATTAACGAGGTTAGGTAACTGAAATGGTCTAACCATTAAAGTGCTTTTATGTAAGCACTAGCGAGACAAATCTCGCAGGGGATTCTCCCATTTAGCAAATAATTATGCTGGGATGCATCAAATATCCCGGTGTAGACATGGATCAACTGAGCGACTGATACAACATGTTATTTAATGAAGCAGACCAAACTAACCAAGCCAATCAAAATATCATCAAGGTGGACTCACAAGTTCAAATGTAGGGTGCTTTAAGCAAGCATTAGCAAAGTAAGTCTCGCTAAAAGGGCCCTCAGAACTAGCGAAGTAGCTGTCGCTGAGGAGAGCTCAACATATATTTCCTGCAATAACTGGCTAAGGCAATTCATGCCGGGGAAAATATCGGGTCAAATGTCATGCATCAAAAATGCAACTGACTAGGGACATGGATCAGATAGACAATAAACGAAATCTAAAATCGATACAACATGTCGCTCCAACAAGGCAATGAAAATTGACCGAGTCAAGAATATCAAAGAGGGTGGATGGTCAAAACATACCAACCCTATACGATACTGCTACCGAAAATTTGGTAGAATGAATTCCAATGGGGAATTACCACAGTATCCAAGAGTGGTTGGTAAAAAAAATATAGCATTCCAACCGCATGGGTGCATGGATCTCAGACCGACCCGAAAACATCCTCCTAAGAGGGAAAATGTCGCACTCATTTGAAATGAGCGGGAGACTCTAATTCGGACCCACACAGGGTGCTCGACCGAATAGAGGAGTTGAGGAAAGAAGTATGGCATTCCCGCACAAAATAGGCATCAATCGAACTTGACCTTAGTCAGACGAGACACCTTAGAAAGGTTGGGCAAAATAGAGCGAACCAACCAAATGATATTTAGCCGGAAGACCAAAATATATACCTTAAGAGGGAATACACCACACTCATCTGAAGTGAGTGGGCCTAAGCATATCCGTAAAAAGGTGTGTTTTCGTTCGTTTTATGTAGAATGGGTAACCGAACAAGAATGTTAGGAAAGGGCATGACTTTCCTGCATAAGGCAAATATCAATCGAAATTGACTCCTGTCAACCGAGATATTACGAAGGTTAGCTTAGCAAGGTATGATAACCATAACTGCTTAATCATAAAGCTAGGCTCAAGTCCTCCAAAAAGAGGGTATCTTCCACTCTCACTGTGATGAGAGGGACAAATGTATCTACCACACTCATTTATGATGAGTGGGACACACTTGCTCGAACCCACTCAAAGCGAGGAGCCAAAGAGAAAAGATAAGAGAAGTACTTGGCTTCTCTTACAGCGGTCATCGGTTGTACCAGGTATAAGCAGCTCGTAAGACTTCCACTTTATCTGTTTTGCAATTCAGCAATCAGTTTTAAGAGATGCACAAGACCTCTCTTACTTGCAATGAAGCAAAGGAATGGGTGGGTGTACAGTGTCGTACAACATAACCACAAAGAAGGCTAGTCAACTTCCGAAGGAAGGACTGCCAGGAACCCGAAGGTCAACACATAAAGTGTACAATAAGGTGGGTAAAAAGCCCACAAGATGGCAAGCCTTTCTTCCGAAGGATGGGCCACCGGACCCAGAGGGTCGCCACATAGTACGTAAGGGTGGTGGGTGAAGAGTCCACACACAAGAAGGAGAGTCAACTTCTAAGAAAGGACTGCCGGACCCAGAGGGTAGACACATAAAGCGTAAAGATGGTGGGTGAATAGCCCACAAGATGGCAAGCCTTTCATCCAAAGCAAGGGCTGCCGGACCCAGAAGGTCGACACATAGTGCATAAGGGTGGTGGGTGAAAAGTCCACACACAAAAAGAGAGTCAACTTCCAAGGAAGGACTGCCGGACCCAGAGGGTCAACACATCAAGCGTGATATAATGTGGGTGTACGGTATGTCGTACAACATGCCCACAAAGCTATTGAGAGCCTTCCATGCCATTTATATTTTTTTATTGGAATTAAATATTATTTTTTTTATTCCCAACATAAGTCGTTATGGGGAACGATTTGGCGTGACATGCCAACTCAATCTGGTAAGTGAAGCTCTCAAGTAAGCATCCTAAACTCATGACCAGATATACCATGCAAAATATGAGATTTGCAAAATTCAGGTCCAGGTGGGATTTTCCTTAAGTACTCTTCCCTAGTCCCTGTCCTTTAATTATTTTCACCCTTAGCCTAGATAGGCCTCGTCATTCGTATCCGGATGTAAAGAAATGTTTTCATTTTGGAGATGTCTTTAAATCAATTACTAATTTATCAGTCATCCCAATGTCACTTAAGCAATTATCTGAACCTTAATATTCTAAGGATCTTACCAGGAGAATTTTGAAATCAAAAAGTTCTTTATATCGAATTTTTGATTTCCCACTCACCTCAAGCTTCTTCTCAGGAGTGTTGATCATTTTTTTTTTCAATCTTTTTTTTCTTTTTTTTATTTTGAAGCCTTTCACACTTTTTTTTATCTCTCCTGAGAATTACTATATCTGGTGAGCTTCTTTTTGTTATAAAGTAATTTATTCGACTCGAAAATCTCTCGAAGAAAGATTCTTAGAATTTTATGGTACATTACTTGTCAAGCTTCCATCGGTCTAGCTGAATGGATAAGTAAGAGATCTTAATAGTCTATGAAACTACTCACATCTCAATGACACCCATCTAGTCACTCTGAGGTGTTCTTAGGACTTAGGTGAAAGTTCATTAAAGAAAGGGATTCGGTCATCAAGACATAATTCAAATCCCCCGAACCATGAAGATCAGCAAATCCTAAGAAGGTGCATACATGGTCTGGCTTAAACCCATCCTCAGGATTTATCATAGATTCAACATCAAGAAACATCGAAGGAAAATCCAAGATAAGATCAACCAAGGAGCACAGTTCCTTTCGGAAGCGTCTCAACGGCCTCTGTAAATGGAGCCGAAATATCAAGAGGTACGGGAATAAGAAGCCACCGCCTCTTGGTCGAGGTATATCTCGGTTAGATAAGCAACGAGGTCTAACCGGTAGTGTCGAATATCGAGGTATCACGACGAGTCATGGATCGATTTATCATGACAAAGTACTTTAATCGGTTCAACATGAATATTAACATGGTGATAAGAATCAACCAAGTCGAACAAAATATCCATGAGGTTGGATATAGGAGATGAATCCATCTCGCGAGTGATGCTTTCTCACAAAGAACAGACTAAAAGTCAATAAGGTCCTAGATAGGTGAGGCACCAAATCCTAGTCAGGTTCAAAGTAGACTGACTAAATCAAATGCTTAAACATAAGTGGTCGTAGCAAAGAAATGCTCTCATCAAGAGCTTAGCCAAAAGGCAAACATAGCTCAAGCTGAATGAGGCACTCTCAAATAGCTCGGGAGATGTGCATCACAGCTAAACATGGATCGACTAAGACTAGCAAAATGGACTAGTCAATACAACATGTTATCAACAAAAGATTTTTTGGGGTGTCCCCCAATCGAAGTATAAAACTTCAACTATAAACTTGCTTAATAAATGAAAGAGGTCGAATAAAGCACTCTTTAAAGCAAAAGTAAGTAAACCCCTCGCCGTCAAATGTGGAAAGTCATTCTACATGTAGTGTCAGAATATCAAGAGACATGGTGGCAAGAATTTGCCTAACCCAATGAGTATTCGCTGAAGTACGGCGATCAACTTTTGTCCCAAAAAAAAGGTGAGAATCGACGGGGTATGCCCCGGATCTCCCTTTATCGACATAGGACAAATTCATCTAGCGCGATGAAAAGGAAGCCACAAAATTTTCCTCGTGATTTCAGGAAAGAGTTAGCACATCAAATATGGGTAAAAGCCACTCCAACATGATCATCAGTGATACCTGGAACAACATCTAGCAAGTGGCACTAAATACCACGCCAAGGGTTCCATGCAACTCCTCGGCGGGTCTCATGTCCTCCACAACAGATGGCAAACATCCAGATCTCGTAATGGACTGAGAGGTATATCTTGGTCTCCTACTATGAGAATCAAGGGAGTATGGTAAGTAGAGGAGTTCTCATATAACATGCTTAGATATTTCAGAGATCTAAGCAAATAACTCATCTCTAGAAATAGGACCATGTCCTCTCAAAGAGGAAACTAGAGTCAAACAGGTAAAGAGACCTGTGGCTGAATCAGCCACTATGGTTACAGCAGTCTGTTCCTATTCTTCTAGACGCCCTTGCCTAATGTAGGGACATGCGAGACCTCAGATAAACCAGAACAACTGGGGCTGGGACAGTCGTCAAACTAGCAAAAACATTTCCCCTTAAAGAGGAAGATGCTCCTACGATCTTCCAAGCTAGAGAACTCGTGGTAGCAACAGCAGTACAGACTGCAAGGTGAAAATGACTTGCATCCTGAGGAGGGAAGAATCCCAAGCTAACCGGACTGGAGTGTAGTCCACATAACCAGACAGAGGAGAGAAGATGATTTTCAGCTAATGGAATTTGGGTGTTATCCTGTGCTGAATCAGAAACAAGTCATGGCGGGGACATGGTCCACATCGCCAGAAGATGAAGAGGTGATTCTCAGCCGACGAGATTTAGCACCATCCCGGGCCAGAAACAAAACAAGCCATGACGTCGACATGGTCCACAACATCGGAGGACGAGAAATGTGATTCTCAACCTTCAAGATTTAAGTATAAATCTTGGGCCGGAACCAAAATAAATCACGGCGGGGACCCAGTCCAGAAGACAATACCATAACTGGTAACTCTAGCACTCTTACATAATGCAACATCCGTGAGGATGGAAATCCTAAACATATGGAAGGACTAAAATAGAGGCTAGTAAGCAGGAAAGAGTGTTGTAGCGCATCACCATCCGGCACTAGTCCTTTCCTCGAGGGAAAAGTAAAACTGATACGAGTTGCTACGACGAAAGTAGTACTACATGCACAACTCCTTTTCAAAGGAATGCATGTAGCAAATGTCCAACGAGGACGTGGTCCGTTCAACGGGGACAATAACGAAAATGACTCAAAACGGGGGCCAAAGGCACCTCCTAAACGGGAGTCAAAATAGGTATAGAAACCTGATACAAGCAATGCTGCTAAATTTGCAGCAATCTATTCCTAGTCCTCATGGTCTTCCTGCATAATCGAGGGACAGGTGGATCCTCAGGGGAAACTGGAACAGAAAGAGAGTCGGGACAAATGTCACAACGACGACAGTAGTGACAAACCTACTGCTAAAAGAAAACTCACCTGCCTATGGCAAGGAGACACGTGAGAACACGGAGGGACAAGTCTAGAAAAGGCCGTCAGGTGCGGCGGCACATCGCTATCAAGCGTCGTCCTCTTTTTACAAAAGAAGCGAACGCGACGCGAGCCAACACAGCAAAAACGACTAAATGTGTACGACTCCCCTTTAAAGGGGGAGGACCCGGAGGAAAACGCCTCAGATAGCGCAGGAACAACGCAATATGCACGTCTCCCCTTTTAAAAGGGAGGGCATAGAGCAAAACGTCTGAGAGAGCATAAGAACAACTCAATATGCACGTCTCCCCTTTTAAGGGGGAGGGCATAGAGAAAATGCCTCAAATGGCGTATGAAAGACTCAATGTGCACGTCTCTTATTTTAAGGGGGAGGGCACAGAGCAAAATGTCTCAAATGGCGTAGGATTACGTAAGGTAACCCCACAGGGGTGCTCGAAAGAAGCCGAAGGTTATGACACCCTCGGGGAGCACGAAACGCTTGAGGAGAGGGGAAAGAGTTCTCCCCGCGTTGCGGCGATCATATCCATCTTTCTACTCTTCCGCGTAGCGGGGCAAAAATGGACAATGATAAAAAATAAGGAAAGGTCAAGAAACCAATCACAAAACTACAACGACATCGATGCATGTGATAATGCTGCAACCGAACTGTCGAGGGTGAGAGAAGGGACAGAATGTACCACGTTGCTACCCCTAGCAACTGACACATGGACTGAAAACCAAGGTCTCACAAAAGGCTCAATTGTGACTCGAAGGAGGAGAACCAGGTCACGATAATATGAGCGAAACTCCAAGTATGGAGAGAGGCTATAACCCCAGAAAAAGCGAAGCTCCGAGTATGGAGAGAGAGACTCTCCCCAGCGGAGTCGCCAGTTTTGCGAATACGCTGGGATCCACAAGACTCATAAGCGAAAACTCCAAGTATGGAGAGAGAGACTCTTCCCCAGTGGAGTCCCCAGTTTTGTTTTCGTCATTCTTTTCTCTTTTTTTATTTTGAAAGGAGTCGCCAGCTTGTCAGTCGTCGTATACTTCCCCTATTCGAATACATCTCCCTCATGAATCAAATAAATGATTCGAAGAGGAGAGGAACCGAATAAGAAGGGACAAACGACAAAAATGACAAAAAAGAGAAAAGAAAAACATGGAGAGTCGACATGCGATAAACCTCGCAAGGATAAGTCAAGCATGTTCGCCCAAACAAGATCGGGCAGAGGCACCTTGAACCGATATCCGCGAAACAAGTATCTACGTAGACTACCCATAACCAGAGAGTCAAGTGTATGTACATATTATGGGGTCAAGAGCACTCCCAGAGGAACGTATTCCTACTGGTTAATTACATCTTGGGGGATACCCAAGAATACTCTTGATAAAAGGAGTTTCGCTTTATATTATCATAGACCTAGGGTATATGCAATCAAAGGGAGATTATTCCGTGTGGGAAAGCCTCGACGCTTCAAAGCTCTCGCTAAGCCATCAGGCAGAGAGTGAGTCTCTCACATCCCAAATGGGGTAGTGGCTCATCAGCATACAAAACCCACAAAATAACCTAAATCATCTTGACGGGGGTATCCCAACACGTCAAAGCACATCCGAGCCATAAGGGCAGAGGACAAATTGTCGTATCCCAAACGGGCGGCAGCTCATTGGCACCGGGCCGTCAAAATGATATCAACGAAGTTAAGGAGCGAAAGGGCTCAACAAGGGTAGTCAAAGGAAGGAAGGAGTAATCCTAAAGGCGTAGAGGTAGCCAAGTCAGGGTACCATAGACCCGTCATCCAAAGCAGTAGGACCCTAAGTCTACCCAAACGTGAAGGTAGTCGACCCAACACGTCACGAGATCCCGGTCGGCAATCCAAGAATTGCATTATCCACGGGGACCTTGGTAGGCCTAAGGTCGAAGGAAGGAAACTCTATCCCATGGCTATAAGTCGGAGCTCCAAGAGGTGGGTCTCACACCCGCCAAAGTGGCAAGGATGCCTCGGGAAAGAAGAGAAAGGGAGGTTCGGCTACAAAGCCGCAAACGCTCCAAACGAAAGGACTTACACCCCATGCGGGTCGGGGAGCCTTCTAACACCCAGGCGCACTAGACAACCACCTATAAAAGTATGCTTTGGGCCGGTCGAGGTTGGAGAAGCACGGGGACTCCTCCTCGGGACATGCAAATATGAATGCAGTTATCTAGAGCGGTCCTTAAGTAATGTGGAGGCCCTATTAGTATGACTTGGATGATAGCCATGCAATGCAACCCATTTAAAATCCGGCCCGGAGGCCATGCAAGAAAGTAAAAGGGCATATTTTAAGATCTGGAATATTTTAATCCTAAAATTTATTTATCTTGAATATTTTATTAGGATTTTTTTAACGTATAAAATTTACAATTTTAGGGTCCTTAAAGAGCCTAAATGATATCGTGAAATCCCAGATCACAGAAAGAAACAAGGAAAACACATGCAGGCATGCAAATATGCAATAAAAGCAAGAAAGAAAGCACTCCATAATAAAATAAAAGATGCCAAAATGCCGCTGGACCTGCAACATTATCAAGAAAAAGAAAAATGCGGCCGGACTCCGCATATACATGCCCGGTCCTAATTCTATACATCAATATAAAAATGCAGAATTAAGATACGGGGCACGAGCATCTGCTCATAGTCCCCTCCATGTGGTTCCCGCGCAAAACACCTCGAAACCCGTGCACGTATCTTATTTCTGCTACAGGACTCTCCTAGACTCTAAAAGTACAAAGGAAAATAAAAAGACTCAATCCTGCATGAAAACAAGTGTTAGCGGGAAAGCTCACATGCAAATGACGTATAATGAGCCATGCTTTATAAATGGGGGAGCTAATAGCACCTGCAAGCAAATTATTAGAAATCATCACTTGCTCCCCTATAGCGGTACCTATGTGTGTGTATAAATAAGCATGACTCCCTGTAAAAAGCGCCCTAACACACTACCATACATATGCAGCATGCAATCACATCACAGGCAAAGTGCAGAAGAAAGATGCACGGCTGAGGCAACCAATCCATCAAAGAACAATAGCCGGACATCAAAAAGACTACACTAGCGACCTAAGTCCTAGCCTAGCACACCATCTAACGAAAGTGCACAAACCTAGTGCCTAAGTGCGGGGTAAGTCTCGGTATAGTATGACTTTGACGGGGTCGCCATATCGGCTCGACCTAAAGATCCGAAGGATCTAAAGGGCGTCACGAAGAGGGGTGACACAAGTTAGATCCAATGAATTCTTAGCACAGTCATACTTGTGCTGATCCCGATGACTTAACTAGCATTGCTCATTGGGATCAACCCAGCAAACAATGCTCGTTAAGGCATCGCGACCGACACGGGGTCACTCTCTTACGAGTAGGACAAGCCATCGAGGAATGGGTAAGCAAACGAGTCATGCGAGAAGCCCGCATTGTGATCTGCTCGTGCGAAGTACGAAACAATCACGACGGGCACCCAAAGGGCAAGCACACACATCATGCAAAATGCGAAGATGCTACATGCGAAGAGGATGCACCAAAGTGGTGAGGGTGAGTATACCGTGAAAGCGGTGACTCGGAAGAGCGGGCATGCCGTAGCGGCGGCGACTCGAAGGATGGGTATGCCGAGGAGGCGGTGACCGAAGGTGGGCATGCCGTAGTGGCGGCGGCCCGGAGGTGGGCATGCCGTAGCGGCGGCGGCCGAGCAAATGAGTATGCCGAGGAGGCGGTGACTCGGAGGTGGAATAATTCTCAGCTAGGGAGAATCATAAAAGTGCGGTGCGAATGCGATTGCAAATGCGAATGCAAAAAAAAAATAGAATAAGGTGCAACATGCGACCGAACCAACATGCACATGCTTAGAAAACATGCAATAAAATGCAAAAGCATACAAACATGAGTGATCGGTCGACCGGACCGTGGTGGGCTGGTCGAACCAAAGAAATGGGTCGATTAGTTCGGGGTAACCAATCCGACCCTGAATGATAGGTGATCGACTTGGGACAGTCGATCGAACCTAACTGAGGATCGGGGATCGGCCCAGGACAGCCGATCAACCCGAAATGCTCATGCGAACATGCATACAATGCAAGAAATGACCACATGCAAAAATGCAACAAGATGATCCATGCACATGCGATGAAACCCAAACGGTCGACGACACGTCGAACTCGTCCTAACGACCTCACATAGGTACCTAGGGTTGACGCACTTGGATCTGCGGCATCGCCGCCTCCAGTTTTGGCGTGGCTATGTAGAGGGTTTCTAGCTCCGATTTCTCGTGGGGAAACTCTCCACCGTTCATAGGGTGGACTAGCTACAAAGTTTTTTCCGCTCTACGAACACCCCGATCTTATAGGACGGACTAGCTACAAAGCTTTTCCGTCCTCTAAGATCGAACTCAACTAATCCCTCCAAGGGAGATTAGGAGTGCCAAAACCGTGGGAAATTGGGATTCCAACCCAGCAGGATTAAAATCTAAAGCTCAGAACAGGGAATCACTAGGCTACGAATAGGGATTGGCCAACGCATAGGATTCCTAACCTAAGGCTCACTCTAGGTAAATCAACGATCCATCACATAGGCGGCTCAACCGGTAGACACATGTCGTCCGGCACCTCCACCTCACGTGGGCGATCGAACCCACGTGCCTAGACCGGACTAAACCTAGGGTCGGCTAAGGGATAAGAAAATCTCACCGCCGCGAAGGTTGAAGACGCGTTCTCTTTATGCTGAAGAAGTGCTCACGTTTCTGGCGAACCGCCGGTGTTCGATCCACGTGCGCCAGCGTACCTCACAATGAATCATGCAACGAGAAAAATACGACGTAGTGAGGTATGCCAAGTACCAAAAATGAATTATCGAAGCATATAAAAATATGCGATAAAAAAATTTACCTTCGAGAGGGATCTCCCGATGACGGCGAAAGAGGGGTTAGCTCGACGGCGACAGAGGGGAAACCACGAGGTGAAAGACACTCGCACCTCCTAGAACAGCGACGATGTCCGCTGTCCCGCGACGTCGAGGTGCTCCGGCGAAGTATCTGGTCGCCGGGAAGGTACGACAGTGACGCATAGAGACTAGCTCGTCGGCGGCGAGCACCGTGAACGGAGGAAATGCAAAGGAGAACCCAAAATGCGGAGTTTCACCTCGCTGATTTTCTCCGGCGTAGACGTGATTCCGGCGAGGCAAAAATCCGGCGAGGAAGAGGTGGTGTGGCCAAAGTGGGAGAGAGAATCCATGGGAGCTCTCTCTCTCTCTCTCTCTCTCTCGGGTAGGAGCAGGTGACGACAGCGGGAGGAAGATACGCCGGCGAGGAACGCCGGTGAGGCTCTTGCGGCGAGAGGCGTTGCGGCGATGAGCCCGACGCGACCGAGCGAGCAAGGGCTAGGGTAGGCACACGAAAGACGGCGACGCTGGACGGCTTGGCCGGCGGCTGGAGGAACTCCGGCGGGGGAGAAGATGTCGGCAAGGAGCGGCCGCGGGCGAATCCGAGCAAAACGACGAGCTCGGGGCTAGGGTTCCCGAAATTGGGTTGGCGGCTGCTCTTTCGCGATTCTGGGAGAGGGAGGGATGCGATGTTTTATAAGATAATATAATAATAATATTATAATAATAATAATGATAATAATAATATTATTATTATAATTATCCTCCGCGTTCTTTTAAATCGTACACGTCCTCGCAGCGAAGTTGATGTTCCTCTTAACTAAAATCGACGTTCTGGACGCAATGGTACGGTCCGTTTGGTCATTTGGGGTCGTTCGGGGCTGCTCGAGCCACTTTTTGAGCAAGTGGGCCAAAAAAGAATAATTCACATATTTTAAGCCCGTTTGCGATGTCGTAGCAAAATGAACATCCTCCGCAGGTCAAATCGACGTCCCGAACACAATCGTGTGATCCGTTTCATCATCCGGAGTCGTTTGGGTGATTTTTGACGATCGGGCTAAAAACGATAATTTGCACAAATTTTCCCCGCCCTCGAAGCTGTGGCAAAATAGACGTACTTCCTAGCAAATATCGATGTTCTGGACACACTCGCGTGGTCCGTTTCATCGTTCGAGGTCATCTAAACAAGCTCGCAGGTGTATGAGCCAATTTGAGCTAATTTCCCGCGCGACGCTTCGAGTAACACTTATCGACCCTGGTATGCTCGAATGGACATCCCATGCATGTAATATATAAAAAAAATGATGCCAACACACTCAGTCCTATACATTTAAGAGCCTGTTTGGTTCGGTTTTTTTGGTGCGGCGCGGCACAGCGCCGCGAATCCGCGAGCATGTTTTCTGTTTGTTTCGGTGTCCAGCTCGCCGCGGGCTGCAAATTTGGCGAAAAGCCAGCAGCTCCTTCTACCCCACGGCCCGCTTCCTGGATTGCGTTAAGGGCGATGTTTCCACTTCTGCCCCGCCGCGCTAAGCCGAGAGCATTCTCTTCCATCACATGCTTCGCCGCTTCTGACGACTCCCGCACCGCTACTCGTTCTTTGCCAAAGCCATCGGCTCCTTCTCCCGATCTCTCGCGAAGCTCGCTGAAGTCGTCGGCTCCTTCTTCCACCTTCGACCGAAGAGCCAAAGCCAACTACTCCTTCGAACTTCTGCTTCGATTGCTGCCTTCGGCAATTCTGAGCAAAATTGGAATCGGGATGGTGGAGGGATTGATTTTAATTTTGTTAATTTAGGATTAAAATTTATATATTTTTAATTTAATTATAATTAGATTGATTTATATATTAATATTTAATGATTAATTAATTTATTTATAAAAATATTTTTTATATTTTTAATTATTTGATAAAGATATAAGTAATTACTATTTAATTATTAATTAATGTAAATTTATTATTTAAGAAATAATTTATTTACTAAAGAAATTATTTTATATTATGTTTTACACAGTTTTATTGAATTGAACAAAATGATCATTTCTACGCAAAATCATCCCATAACTATTTTCACGTAATTTGAAGCCAAAACAGACAATCAACTTTTATCGTAACGAACACGAGACAGTAGCATTGTAATGGAAGTGAAAAGCTACAATTGCGTCAAACAGACCCTAAATATCTAACACTCAAACTTCAACTTTTACATACGTGCATTCTTACCAATGCATGAAAAGATGCATTTCATTTTTTTAAAAAAATTAAATTAGTGGTATTTTTGTTGTGATATGAAAGATTTGGGCGGTATAAATGTGAAAAGTAAAATTTAAGTATTATATATGTAAATACATTAAGATAATAACTTGTTGGACTATATCTTTACCTTTCACATTAGAAAAATATTAACATGAATAATGAGTCCAATACTAAAAAAAGATACCGACTCCCACTAATACATTTCACAGTTAACAGATCCACAACAAGAAAGACACCAAGCTTACTCGCAATCTTAGTAATAACATTCTCATTCCAACAACACAATGGAAGATTCGAAATTTTCACCCATATAGACATATCTTTAAAATCCTCTTTCATGAATTTGAAATCATGGGACCAACGTTTAAAAATAAAAAGGTTACCAAAAATAAATCAGAGAGCACCATACAATACTTTATATAAATTTTCAATGCAATTAAATTTAAAATGAAAAAAAAAAAAACTTGATGAGAAAAAAAAAATCCATGCTGCCGACTATTAATAAGATAATATATAAAAAATAAAAGTATACCACAGCATCTTGCAATATCAAGACGACATGTGTCCGTTATTCCTACCCGGCACGTGGCATCACGCCCCATACCGAATCGCCTCGTGTACCTTTTTCCTTCAATTTCCTTACCGCGTCCAAAACGCGTTCAACTGAAATCTTTTTTTTTATTATTTACTCATTTATTTTAATAATGTACCGAAACCCCAAAACCCCCATCGCAGTCACTCCTCCCCATTTCCTATTTATATCCATCTCACACAAATCCGATCTCGCAGAAGATAGCAAGCAACAGCAACAGAACAGCATCAATGGCGAAATCACCAGCTGGGATTCAGAGCATGGATGAAGTAGAAAAGGTATTTAAGCGCTTTGACACTGATGGTGATGGCAAGATCACAGCCTCCGAGCTCGGGAACGTCGTGCGCGCTCTCGGATCCAACGTTTCCGATGAAGAGCTGAGGTCCATGATCGAGGAAATGGACGCTAACCGGGATGGTTTAGTGGATCTAGGCGAGTTCGCTCGCTTCAACCGCGCTGGTGATGGTCCGGCCAAGGGGGAGGAGGACATCAAGGATGCGTTCGATATCTACGATATGGACGGGAACGGCTTGATTATAGTGAAGGAGCTGCATCTGGTGCTTAAGAGGCTTGGGGAGAGGTGTTCTTCCAACGATTGCTCGCGGATGATTGATTCTGTGGATTCTGATGGTGATGGATGCGTTAATTATGACGAGTTTAAGAAGATGATGGGAAATGATTCGAGAGGAGAAAAGGCGGCTTCGAAGGAGGTGAGTAACGGAAATTAGGGTTTGGTTTGTAGATATGGGATTTCGGTTTTCTTAGGGGTTGTGTAAGTTTTATGCGTTGTGATATGCTGCTATTCTGGTGTTCTCTAATGTCTAATAGTTGATTGCTAATTGTCTTGCGAGATATAGTTGTAAGAAGTTGCTGGAATTTAACTCTAACTATGATACTATTTATGTATTACGGATAAGGGGTTTTAACTTATATGCCATACTGCTGTTAGGATTGTGAATTTGGTTGAAATATTCTCCATCGTTTATAAATTATATCACTTTTTTTGTTGATCTACGCAAACGAGTTCACTATGGAAATTGTGTTAGATTAATTATGGAGCAATGTAATTAATAAATGTGTTGGGTCATTATTTAATAAGTTAAATTATTGTGGTCTAATTAATAATAAAGTTTATGACTTTAGTGCATTTGTCATAGAGAATTATAAGTGTGGATCTTATAAGAACGAATTCGATTTAATGAGGCGGAATTGGAATTAAGCGATCATTTGAATCGCTAGGTTGGTTATAATAAATAGAGGGGTAATGGTCGCGATCATGTATAGTTAAAAATTCTCACGTTATCCATCAACGAGAACAAGTAAAAACTCGGAAAATCTGCGGATTGGAAGATCATTCTTTACGATCGATCAAATGAATTCGAGTACGCTTCGCTATTAGTATCGATTCGGTTTTTCCATTGTTTTGAACGTGAAAGAAAGATTTTTGGCCATTTCCTAAGAGATTTTGATTCGATCAAAATCTATTTGGAAAATCTAAAGAAAATTTCTAACAAATTGAACTGATATAAATTTGGATAAAATTGTACTAACTATGGGTGTATTCAAATCAGACCTGATTGATGAGCCTGGGTGAAATTAGGCTTTGTTTGAAAGAACTTTATTGTTCGACGAAACTTCTTTGAACAGTCTGGTGACTGAACGGACACTATATGCAATCGAACAGAATTCAAATGCTTTCTCAAACAAACCCTTAATCAAGTGGAAGATCCAAATTGATCTGGTAGAGCTTGGTACCTTTTTTTATGCGGCCTTTTTGTGTATAAGCTGCAATTGTCTTTTTGTTAGGTCGGCCAATTCTACTTCTTGAGGCTTTTTTTTTTTTAGGGGGGGAGGCTATTGTTGGGCAGGGGCGGGCACAATGCTATTTGCGTCTGGATCGATATTTATTTTTAAATCAAATTGAACCAAATTTAACTTTGAAATATGAAGCCGAATTGTTTAAACTTTTAACATATAAAACAAAACTTACTAGAGAATTTGGTTTTCACTTTTGAGAAAAAAAATAAATAAATAAGTGAATAAATTCATTATATGTCTATGAATCACACACAAAAAATTGAGCATAAGACAAAAGTGAGACAGAGACAATAGAGAGAAGTGCACAATAATGAATAGTAATCTGAATTTTTAACTAACCATTTCTTAGGAAATAATCACACTATTTATAGAAGATGGGGGTGTAATTTGGGAAATTACATTATATAGGTGTTACATTATATTTTAGGTATTTTACATGTGTCTAAGGCTGCGTTTGGGAGAGAGTTTTACTGCGGCATCGTTTTCCAAAACGCCGCCTTAATGTTTATTTTCCGCGTCTATCGAGCGTTGGCGAGAACGTATTGTTCCTTTTCCAATAGACGCTGATCGCGACCATTACCCCGCGATCCAGCGTTCGGGGGAGCATAAAAATAAAGTTGACGCAGCTGCCCTCGCCCTTTGCCCTAGCGATAGCTCTCACCCCGCGATCCTTACCGAGCTCCGGAATCGCTGTAGAAGGAAGGCGATCCCTAGGGCTGCTGCGATCGGAGAAGACGATCCAGAAGGCGATCCCCTGGACCTGCTGCGATCGGAGAAGACGATCCCGAAGGTCCCGAAGGCTATCCATATTTGTCGAAGGATTCCTCTCCTGCGACATTCGAAGATGATTTTTCCATGCTCGATACTTTGTTTGGTATTGCAAAAAAAGAGTATAGATTGCTATAGAGCAGCACAAATTTTTTTTTTTTTTTTTTTTTTTACTTCTTCTCAAAGCAGAGCAGCTCTTCTTTGTCTTTTTATAAGGAGTCAAAATTTATACTCATAAGGAGTGTGTATGATTTCGCGTAAGGGGAAGCTTCTACATATATATTTCCTTTTTCCTTTTTTTCATGTTTTCTGTATCAGTTTGACAGATATGACTGCAATCTAATTAGTCACTTTCGTTGATACAATTCCAGATTTTTTTTTACCATATGTGTTAAATAAGAAAAACAACAAAATGAAAATTTCCCTCATCTTGTTGTATAAAATGAGAGTCTTCATTTTATTTTTTAAAAAATAGGTGCCATATTGTGTTAGACATTGTGAAGAGGTTTGTGGGTGCTTAACATGATTTTATATTTTAGAATACGAATTTATATTTGAAAATAAGATGTTATATTTTAAAATAAGATTTTATATTTTAAAATAATTTTAGCAATAAAGAGGAGCGAGAACGGTTATTTTTACAAACAGTTACAGAATAAAGTTTGTTATTAAACGCAATAACTAAACGATTTAACGATTTATTCGTTTCGGGGCGTAATAGTCGTTTATCCACAAGCAATTACTGAATCAATTTATTTCAAAGCCTTCAAGCAGAAACGGATAGACGAACTTATCCGGATCGATCTTGCATCAACGAATTATCGAATAAGCGGTTTATCTGAATAAGGCTGGGATCAATATCTGTATCCAAACAGAGCCTAAGTCTTCGGCTTATCTACCATATGATGCGTTCGACTGAAATCTATTAAGATTAGTAAGATCAGTTTGTTCTACTATGTTGAATCATGGCTGTCGGTCTGCATTTAATAGTCTTCGGGCCGACAAGACTTAAATCAGTATGTTATTTTAGTCTGGTTGCCGACTATTGATCCCTGAATGAGGTATTTTTGTCGGTAGAGCAAGATTACTTTATCGGGCAAATGGTGAATCACTGTAATCACTTCTTGATGAGGAGAACCTTTGGGACGTTCCGTTGATTATGTTTTGACTGGTTCTCGGTCTCTAGTGGGAAACCTCAAGAGCGGTTGTTGTTGGGATATACGGAGACACGGTTCACAGCTATTTTAGCAGCAATTAAATTGTAATTACTGTTGTTAATTAATTTTCTAGGTAAAGATCTCGCCACTTCTTCCCGCCTCCCTTCCCATGCATTTCCGCCGCCTCCACGTGGTCTCGTGATGCCTCGTGCGATCTCGCGTTGCCTCACGCGGTCCCGCGTCGCCTTCAAATCTTGCCTTTTCTTGGTCAAATTGGAAGCCTTTAAAAAGGCTTCGGCTGAAGCAGACAGCATCCCAACCTCATCCAATCATCTTCAGCTGAAGAAAGGAGCACTCCTCTGCGGCTAAAGGAAAGGAGCAGGGCCACCTGCTTTCTTCGGCTGAAGTATATACGAAAAAGAAACATTATTTCTTTTGTCAATTCTTCTTCTTCTGTTGTTTTTGGGTAGGAGTGAGGAGAGAGAAGAGAGATAGAGAGGGGACCTTTTGGGAAGCTTTTGTTTCCTTTTCCCTTTTTTTGTATTCTTCTTCACGTGAGAGAAATAACGGTGGAGAGATAGAGAGAGAGGGGGAGAGAGAGAGAGAGGGAGGAATGAAGAAAGAATAATGAGTGTTTTACGTAAACACCGAGGTGCTCGACGGTGTAATTCCTCGAAGTAATAAAATCATCTGTGATCACAGAAAAATTTATTAAGAAATTCATATCTATTTTTGATGAAATTGCACTTTAAAGAAAAATATTTTCTTTATTTTACTGCAGGAATGAAGATTTATAAGTGATGGAAGCAACGTGAAATTGAGCAATTTGGATCAAAAAGGAAGAAATTCATACAAATTAAATTAAGTTGCCGACAAGCGAGATCGAGACCGCCGACGACGAGATTGCTAAGGAGAGGTACGAAGGATTTATAAGCTACCTCGCCAGACAATGAGCTCGAGCCGCCGACAATGAGATCGCGCGGTTTGAAGACAGCCACAGAAGCCTCGCCATCGCGAGATCGTTTCCGCCAGACGGCGAGATAGTTCAAAATGCAAATACTTTGAAGGTTGGACGACTTTTGAAGAGGTGTTTAAGCACCTATTGGACTCTTTCTACTTCTATAAATAAATTTGGATTCAGTGTCTTAGTGTGTCTCTTGAGTCTTCTACGTAATACATTTTAGTAAGTACGAGTGTGTTTAGTGAGTTTCTTTAGATTTATTTGAGTCGTTATTTAATTCTTGTATCTTAGAAGGAAAAGTCGAAAGGAACTTGAGAGTACGTTTGGGGAGGAAATTAAGATAAGTATCTTTGTTTTATTCCGTGCATTCGAGTAGTTTCTTAGTCTTTCTCGCTTGTTTATGAAAGTTATGCAAATTGATGAAATTAAATGAAGTACACTAATATATTAAAATAAATTGTGATAATTTTCTACTTAAAACTTAATTTACTTTCAATACGAGTCGATTGAGTTGTTAAAATATGTTGAATTATCAGTTATAGTAAAAATTACATCCAATATTCAGGGAAGTCAACGCTTGGAAGGAGGGTGCTGAAATAAATTGGGAAATATTAATTATTGGACGTAGAATTAGACGTTTTAGTGTGACGGACTAAAATATTCGATTTGGTCGTATTGTTTGAGAGTTGAAATGTAGATGTTAGCCACTCGAGTGAGGGGAACGTGGGAGCTACGAAGTGGCAGCCGGTATCCTCCCAAGCTGAGCCGCGAGAATCGATGATCAAACATAGGATTAGTCGATGTTCTTTACACTTGGACAGAAAGGGTAAAGAATAGGAATGCTCCTGTTGTCACAATACGATTTAAGATTCATTTAAAATCATCATTCACTTAATTTTCTAAAAACAAGGAGAATAATACTTTTTACGAATTAGTTAAATCGACTTTATTTCAAGCATTAGTTTACTTTAGTTTGCTTTAGTTACTTTAAATTTCCGTTTACTTATATTAGTAAGTAATTCCTTTAAATTTAGTGATAACAATTACGTTAAAAACTTCGCAGTGGGATCGATAACGAGGACTCGCATTATAGCACTGTATTACTTGATACGATACGTATACTTGCGTAGAATCCGCATTAAACATTCGATCATTATATATATATATATATATATATATATATATATATATATATATATATTAAAGCGGAATCAAGTTTTTGGTGTCGTTGCTATAACATAAATTACAAACATATCAAAAAGTGGGTCTATCTGCATCTCCATGGACGTAAGCAATTTGCCGAACCACGTAAATCTATGTTTTCCACTATTATTTTCTATTTTGCAAATTTCTCGATCCAATTTTTCACTTTATTGTCGTCTTTTTTTAGAACAACAGGTATTAGAGCCATGGTTCGAGCTGAAAGAAAGTGATTACTGAAGATGAAGTGATAACATAGGGGATCGTGAAGTTCAATAACAGATATTGGTTACTGGAGGAAGTAGATAGAAAACTACTTCTATGGCAAAAAACTACACCTGTCGTTACTGGGAAAGTGACCGAAGAAGATGGACGAGGCTGAATGGAATTTGTTGGATAGACAGGTTCTGGGAGTTGTTCGATTAACCCTGTCAAGGCCCATTGAGCACAACGACATCAAGGAGAGAACTAGTGCAGATCTCATGGCGGCTTTATCTGATATGTATGAAATGTCATCGACATATAACAATGTGCATCTGATGAAAAATTTATTCAATTTGAAGCTGACAGAAGATGTGTGTTACTCAACAGCTGAATGATTTCAATAATATCATATATCAATTGTCATTTGTTGAAATTAATTTTGACAATAAGATACGTGCGCTGATATTATTGACTCGTTGCCAAATAGTTTGAGAAGTCGTAGAGTATGACGAGTTAGCGATTCTATGACTAAATCTAAACTGAAATATGATGATATTCATGATTTGATTTTGGTTGAGGAGGTGAGCAGGAATGATTTTGGCAAGACCTCGCGTTCGAGTTCAACACTAATTGTTGATTCCAGAGGGAGATCACAAGACAAAAACTCCAACATAGGAAGATCAAAACCAAAGTTCAGTCTGCAGGCAATCTGCTTGAATTGAGACAAGGTTGGTCTCATAAAAGGGAATTGCAAGAATCCTAAGAAAAAGGAGAATGATAGCGCAAATGTGGTAACCGAAGAAATACATGATGCACTATTGCTGACAGTTCACAGTTTTGCTGATAGCTTGATACTGGATTCAGGGGCTTCCTTTCATACGTCTTCCCAACGGGAGTTGATGCAAAAATATGTTGCTGGTGAATTTGGGAAGGTATATCTGACTGAAGGAAAAACTCTAAACGTGGTGGGGATGGGAGACATTGATATTGCTCTCCCTAACAAAAGCAAATGGACTTTGCAAAAATTCAGATACGTTCTTGAGTTGAAGAGAAACTCATTTCTGATGGGCAACCTAATGAGGGTGGTCATTCAGTAGTGTTCTCAGATAGTACCTGGAAGGTTACCAAAGGAGCATTGATGCTAGCTCGGGATAAGAGAACGGACACACTATATATGACTACAGGTGACCACAGTAGAAAAGTAAGATTTGATGATCTACCAGATGTTACAGTGCATGGTAGTGATCGAAGTGATGAGAAGTGTGGGTCCAGGACTCCAATTTCTATAGTTTCGTGGACATATGATATATAACCACAGAGCTATGAAGAAATCTTGCAAAATGAGAATTTGAGCAATTGATAGCTAGCCAAGAAGGAGAAGACGGACTCCCTGCTAGGTAATCAGACTTGAGAGCTGACAAAACTTCCACTAGGGAAGAATGCATTGCACAACAAGTGGGTGTAGAGGATAAAGGCTGTGCTTGATGGCAGTAAGAGGCACAAGGATAGACTTGTTGAAAAAGACTTTCAGCAGATGCATAATATCTCTCATGCATTGGGAGTTGTAAGCAGATACAAGAGTAAACCAAAAAGGAGCTTGTAGGTTGAAGGCTATGTTGATGGTGATATGTCGACTAACGGGTGTTACTCTTAAGAAACTGAAGTTGTGCGTAGCTTCAGTTGGTCTTCTAGCTTGAAGATAGAGGCTTTGAGTTGCAAATGTGTAGGTTATCATGTTTGAAGAAAAAGGTCGATACAGCCAATGAGATGATGCAGCCAGGAGGTGGTTTAGTCCGTGTCCCCGTCTCCAAGTGGGAGAATTGTTGGGATATGTGGAGACACGTTCCATTGCTATTTTAGCAATAATTAAATTGTAATTACTGCTATTAATTACCTTTCTAAGTAAAGATCCTGCCACTTCTTCCCACCTCCCTTCCCACACGTTCCCACCTCCTCCACGCGGTCCCGCGTTGCTTCACGCAGTCTCACATCACCTTCAAATCTTGCAGTTTCTTAGTCGAATTGGAAGCCTTTAAAAGGCTTTGGCTGAAGCATGTAGCATCCCAACCTCATATAATCATCTTCGGCTGAAGAAAGGAGCACTCCTCTGCGGCTGAAGGAAAGGAGCGGGACCACCTGCTTTCTTCGGCTGAAGCATACAGTAAAAAGAAACATTGTTTCTTTTGTCAATTCTTCTTCTTCTATAGTTTTCGGGTAGGAGTGAGGAGAGAGGAGAGAGGTAGAGAGGGGACCACTTGGGAAGCTTTTGTTTTCTTTTCCCTTTTTTTATTCTTCTTCACGCGAGAGAGTTAACGGTGGAGAGATAGAGAGAGGGGAAGAGAGAGAGAGAGAGAGAGCAAGGGAGAAAGAAAAATGCGTGTTTTGCGTAAATGTCGAAGTGCTCGACGGTGTAATTCTTTTAAGTAATAAAATCATCTGCAGCTCCGTGGACGTAGGGAATTTGCCAAACCACGTAAATCTGTGTGTTCCACTGTTATTTTCTATTTTGTGAATTTTCTCGATCCAGTTTTTCGCTATTGTCGTTTTTCACAACAATTGTGAGATGACTAATGATGATCGACTCTTAGAGTCATGTTGTGGCAAGACGCAGGTTGATGCCTATATTTGGCTTATTGACTATGGTTCATGATTCGAATGATTTGCATTCGGCTAAACCTCTAGCCCCTATTTAGGAGGACTGTACATAGTCAAGTAGGTCATTAATTTAGTGCGCTAATGACTCTTTGGTATTCCATTTGTGGGCCTTTTGTCTTCAGCCTGTGGGCCCTCTTTAGTTATACTTTCTTTTTCTTTTGTTAGTTGTATTTCTTTAAGATTCATGCAGACGCTTCTCTGATACATACACAACATAATAAGATAGCCATAAATATATTTTTTTTATTTGTGCTTATATTTTTGGACAGTTGATTGTTTTGCTATTATTGAATCAATAAGATAAGAATACCTATAAATAATTTATTTTTCTTGTGATTATATGTAAAAGCTATATTAGGAGAAGAATGACTATATGAATTATTTTATCTTTTTTAATTATCTATTATTTATCTGTTAAATTTATTTTGGTAATATTTCCTGAGCTTGAAAAAAAATTCAAACATAAATCAAATCATATATGATTTATTTGTAAGCTAAAACCCTTCCAAATTGAATTAAATCAAGTTAATAATTTTTTTCACATTTGGTTTGACTTTTATATTTAATTATTTTTTTATTTTTGGATAATTATAGATGATTTATTTAAATTACTAAACTAATATATTTATGATTGTCACAATCAAACTATCCAAGATTTGATAAAAAATAAAAAATTTAGGTTAGGGTCTTATCATGTAATTGTAGGTACTATGGCCATTCTTTTAGTTTGGATGAATCGATTTTCAAATTGGGTAAATTTATTTCAATCGAAATTCAAAATCCAAAAGATTAAATCAATCAAAATTTTAATAAAACCGAACAAACTCAATTAAAATTCAATTCATTTAAGCAGTACAAACACGAAAAAAAAATATATTTAATTGTTCGTTAGAGTTTAATCATTAACAAACACCACAAATTACTAACTTTTGCATGTATACTATTGATTTAATTTCATTAATCCTTTTGTTATTTCAAACAAATATTGTATATAATGTAAATATTGTTTTTTTGGTTAATTCAAAATGAAATTAAAATTGAATAAGTTTAATTAAATTTTGATTTTTTTCTTGATTAAATGAAAATTAAAACTAAACTAATAACTGAAAATTGAATACTAAGGTTTTAGAAACTAAAATGGAAATGCTTTTTTAAAAAAAGAATTGAAGTAGTTGAAGTTGTTCGATCTGATTCATTTTTTTAGTTTTGACCAGGTAATGCGCACCCCTAACAATAGCCAAAATTTGGTAGAATGCAACTCTAGCAATGTAGTTGATTATGCATTGTATAGTATTTGAAATGTTTTGGAGTTATTCGATTCACCAAAAGTTAAATGCATCACTTCAGTTTTTTCTTGTTATATTTATAGTAAAATGAAGAAAATTTGAAATACGAGGTCAACATTGCATAAGTGGTGGGTAGTGAGTGGGCAATGGCGGCGAGTAGTGGCGGCAAACAACGGGCAGCCAGTGGCTATAACTGGGGATGTTAGGGGACAACAACATGTTATGTGATGGGCAAACAATGATATGCTAGGCGAGTTGGCAGGGGTGGTGAGTGGATGACGGTAGTGAGATCTACTAGGGGAAACATGAGGCAAACGTATGCAGACTGCGGAGGCAATGGTGGCAGGTGGGTGGTCAAAAATGAAAACAAGCGATGACAACATAAGGGTGGCTAGCAGTGGGTGGTGGGCATGACTAACGACACTGACAATCAAATGTTGGTGGGCGGCACACTTACATAAAATTGTCTATTTAGATTTCACATCAATCCAATGAATTCCAAATACATTGCTATTTTACACTGCTTTTGGAATTTCTTTGGATTAAATATATGGCTTTTCCACAACCCTACAAAGGAATGCAATGCACTCATTTTGTAGCCGACCAAACAAACTCTTACATCAAGTTGGATGCATCACAATAGGAGAATTTTAGCTTAATTCAAAACAAAACCAATAAAGTCACAACAATGACACTTCCCATTAACATGCGAAGGTACTTGAAAGAATTTACAATTTAGCTATATTAGACACTGCCATTAAGAAATCATATAAGTATAAACATTGTGAATTTGAGTTAACAAAAATTTTATTTATACAATTATCAGTACATCTTCATATAATATAATTAACTATTATTGCAATAAAAGCATCTACATTCTCTATTTTGTCTTTTTTTTTTCCAGTAACAGACATATATTTATGCAAGTTTAATAGGGTGAGCAATAAACCCACTTAAGAGCTATATAAAAAAATCCAATTAAAACCTACAATTAAATTCAATTCATGGCAAGGAAATAATAAGAATGCTCTTGTATTAAAACAAGAAAGGCAATAGATTGTATGCAATAAGAATAGCATTACTTTTTTAGAAAGCATGCATATATCATGAAAACATAAGTTTTTTAGAAAACAAACATGCATGTACCATGAAAACATAAGTTATGGCAATATAACATATTGCATGCCAAGTTATGTTCGGTAAAAGATCATATTTAATATTTAATTGATGAATAGCGTAATGTTATAAATCAAATATCAATAGATGGTGTTGCGATTTAATTAATTGAAATGATAATAAGCTATTTCAATCACTGATAAAACAACATTGTGACATTTTAGCATTTAGTTCTCATGCAGGTAAGATATTTCATATATAATTAGAAAAGGGAAGAACTGCAAGGCCTGATTCAGTTGTTTAACTAGCGTGTCTTAGACTAGGAAGTATATATCTTTTTAATTGGAAAATATATTTGTATAATCATTTAGGCATGTGCTTCAAAATATGACTTTCATAGTGAAAGTAACAAAAACTTTGAGGCATTGAAGCTTTTAAAAGGAGAGATTAGTTGTTTATTTGATTGTTTTTCATATAGGAAGAAATATCATTGACAAAGAAGGTAGTTATGTTGACGTCAACCTTTTTGGTAATAATGAGAATCAGTGTTGGTTTTGATGATGGGTACTGACACGAGTGTTGATACCAATGACAAGAATAAACTTTTATTCTTTTATTATAAATGAAGCGTTGATATTAGTGTTGGTGTCAAAAACAAGCGTTACACTTAATGGACATTGTACTCATTAGTGTTGCTAATGATAATGATCATCAAAGTGGGTAATTGCATATCAATAAAGGCTTGGACATTGCCATTCTTACTATTGACAACATACATTGACCTTAATGTTGATAGTGGGCATAATTTTCTGTTTTGATGATAGATATTAACACTGACATTAATGGTGGATGCCAAAATTGTTATTGATGACATGTATTGATCTTGTTAACAATTATGTACAATGGTATTGGTGTCAGTGATGAGTGTCATTTAAATTAGTGATGAAAGTGGTTGATTTTATTTGTGAAGGCGTATGTTGAAGTTGGGACCATTGTGGACGTGAGCGAAAGCAATGAGTAAAAATTTTATTGTCGGCATCGATGATGTGCGTAAATCTTGTTGACGTCAACATGTATCATCATTGATATCGATGACAAAATGACAACATAAATGTTGCAGTTGATGATGTGCGTTAGTGTTGGTGTTTGTGACGAGGATTAACATATATAAATATTGTGCATCAGACTTGGTCATAATGATAAACATTTAATATCTCCCAATCATCTTATCGAATGATTCAGATTCCTCAAATATATTAAATTGAGTATATTTATAAATTTTTATAAAGAAGTTCTACACTCACAAACACAATTTTTTATTGAGTTTCCAAAGGTGAAATTCTTCTTTTATTTTAAATTGACTTTGGAATTTGCATCATAAAAATTCAGAAATTATTTCGAGCCTAATTGAATGAACAAAATTGTATTTTAATTTGCTTTAACTAGATTTTACTTTCAACTTGGACTTTTGGGTTTTGCCTATATGTTAAATTTGGTTCAATTGGTTATGTAAATTTGTTGTACAAATTCAATTAAATCGGCCAAATGCACACCTCTAATTTGGGGAAAATTATTACATACGGAGAACGTACGCAGTGCTGCGTATGAAATCCCCAAATAACCCCCGAATAACCACCTAATAACCCATGAATAGCACTAAAATGAAACCGCGGGGGTTATTGACAGGTTATTAAGAAGTTATTGCAGCATTATTTGAGCAATAACCTCATAATACTCCGAATAACAAATAACAAGTATAAAATGAAACCACAAAGGTTATTGGGGTGTTATTAGGAGGTTATTCGCTGATTATTCGAAATAATACCGCAATAACCTACTAATTACCTCCGGATAATTCTAAAATACACTATCGCGGAGGTTATTAGATGTTTATTCGGGAGTTATTCGGGGGATTCTGTATGCAGCGCTGCGTACGTTGTCCGTATGGAATAATTTTTCTTAATTTGGACTTCCTAAATGACATGACAATTCATTATTTGAAATCAATTAATCAAGCGCAAATCTAAACTAATAAAAACTGTTTAGGATTTACTTTAGACTTACTTGAACTTTGATTTTAATAAACTTATTGATTGTGTGTGTGTGTGTGTATTTGTATTTTTTTAAAAGGAAATTGATATTTGGCAGAGAACCAAATATCGATTTCCGATGCGTTCAACGCCTATGATGAGAACCCCACGCTATGTGCCTCTAATTCGACCTCTAACACACCACGGCGGGGATCGAATCATTGCGAGAGGGGACTTTTAGTGACCCGTCACCAATAGGACAAAGAATGAAACACGCAGACGCGCACACGCGTGCGCGCACGCACACACACATACATATTTTGATGAGATGAGCACAACAAAATAGAGGATGTTCTAATCTATGTATGTATGAGCCCAAATTAAGAATTTGATGTATTTTAAAAAAAATTATCATAATATTGAAAAGGTGATCACTAAATCTTTCATTTTTGCACTATAAAAGAATATCTTAATAAGAAAAACCTAATGAGACCAAATTTACTCAACTTTAATGTCGTTACGATATGTTAAGGAAATAATTTAAGCTCAAAGAAATTAATACGAGCTGGTCAATTAAATATTTGAAATTTTGGCTAAAGTTATCAAAATGTCGTTCAAAAAATTGGATATAAACTTTTATTTTCATATAAAATGGACTTAGGGAGAGAGACTTGAATAAATCTAGAGCACTTTCGAATAAGTGATGCCAAAAATTAATGTTGACTTCTGATGTCACTTGATGATTAAGGGTATACCACCTTTATCTAGTCATAGTGGCCCAACTATCTTCACCCTATTGCAGCGGCCTAAATCTAATTATCTTACTGTCATTGTTTTATTGTCATCACGTGACATTCGTCTTTTGGTCACCAACATCTATCAACTATCATCCATCTCTTGATTGAAGTCATTTTTTGGCATTCTACGTTTTCCAAGTTACAACGTCGATTGTCGGCGTCCGGTCAGTGGCGCTCGAGAGTGATTGGTCATGATCGACGACGATCAACAGTGGTAATGACGGTCGAAGGTGGTCAACTGCGCTCAGTGGTGGTCCATGGAGGTCAGCGGTGGTCCACAAAGGTCGGCAGTGGTTTACGGCGGCCAATGACGATTAACGATGATCAGAATGATGTTGGACTTTAGCTCATCAAATCATCAAGTTCTCTCTTAATCCTCAAACATCCCCCTTCATGAGAGGGGTGAAGCTCTATTTATAGTGTTTTATGTGCAATTAATGCAGAAATATAAACTACTTTGATCGGACGGTTCGAAGGGCTTACTTCGAACATATGATATTTGATAGACATTTAAGTGCCTTAACAATGTCGAAATTAAGCAATTTTGGGCTCATTGGATTTGCCTTGTCGGGATGCTCCATTTGACTATAGGCTTGCTGTATTTGACATTTGTTTAACCTTATATATATGTATGGAAAACATTCAAGAGTGGTTTAATGGCTTGATCTGAGCTTAATTTGACTCATATTAGACTAATTTTTGATAACACTGGGTTCTTTTTATCCAGCTGTTCAGATCGACTATATGTTCTTGAAATTGGCATGCTAGATGAGTTTTTATCGAGGTTTGTATATTTCTTGCTCAAAAGTCACCTCGAGATCCGTGTCATGCATCGAGATTTATGTTAGATGATGGAGATTTTTTGAAGATGTATCAGTTACCCCCTATTTTTGGACGATAACAAATTTATCGTTCGAAAATATATAGTTCTAGAGCTTTTTTATTTTTGATGTGTTTATGTATTAAAACACACACACACACATTAATACTTTACTGCTTTCACTATGGGAAGAATATAAATCCTTGTATTGTAAGGGAATTGAGCTTAACTCAGTTGGTTGGTTGCTTTTGCTTCCTCCGGGATGATGCGGGCACTTCGCTGGACCACGTGAATTGGTGCCTGAATGCGATCCGCCGACCAAGGGAATCCGAACAGCCTGCAAAAATCCGAACTGCAGAAACCGACCAGAGGGTGGGAATACAAACCATTGGATTTGGAAGCTAAAAATAAGCAGTTAAGCATATTTTAAGAGCTAAACTAGCTTATGTTTTTCTTTTTTTTTATGAGCTGCTATTTTTTTTAAATTAGCTTCTATTTTTTTAATGAGCTGCTATGTTTTTTTTAATGAGCTGCTACCATTTTATTTGGTGAGAGAAATGAAAAGTAAAAATTGGGAATATGTAAAGATTTTGAGTTTTTCTTTATTTGAAATGAGGAAGTTAGAAAGCCATAAGAGAGAAGCAGGAAGGCCCAAAGATAATGAAATTAAAGTAGATATCAATTTTTTTTAACTTAATTGCTTTTAATGTTATGACTCATCTCAAGTCTATAAATAGAAACCATAGATAAGGGGTAGAATCATAAGAGGGAAGTCATCCCTATCCTGTATAGCAGGGGAGCACGAGATATTCTTTCATGTTGCGGCGAAGAGGAAAGTCTTCCCCATTCTGCGTAACAAACGAGCAACGAGATCTTCTTTCACGTTACGATGTAGAGGAAAGTCGTCCCCGTCCCACATAGTACGCAACCAACGGGATCTTCTTTCACGTTGAGGCGAAAAGAAAGTTGTCATCATCCTGCATAGCAGACGAACAACAAGTTCTTCTTTAGTGTTGTGGCGAAGAGAAAAATCTTCGTCGTTCTGCTTAGCAAACGATCAACTGGAACTTCTTTCACGTTGCGACAAAGAGAAAAGTCATTCCCATTCTGTGTAGTATATGAGCAACGGGATCTTCTTTTGTGTTGCGGCAAAGAGGAAAGTCGTCATCATCCTGCGTAGCAGACAAGCAACGTGATCTTCTTTCACGTTGCGTTGCAGCGGAAAGTTGTCCACGCCCTACGTAGCAGGCGAGCAACGAGAATTTCTTTCTTATTACGACGAGGAGGAAAGACGCCTCCTTCCTACGTAGCAGGAGTGCAACATGATTTTATTTCTCGTTACAACGAAGAAAAAAGTTATCCCGTCCCGCGTAACAGGCGAACATCGAGATCTTCATTCATATTGCGGTGCAACATAAAGTTTTCACTGTATTGCGTAGCAGGCGAGAACCAAGTCTTATTTTACATCAATGAGATGAAGAAAGTTATCTCAATCCCTACCCATCACGTGACTCGGGATCTTCTTGCTTGTTGCCATTGCACATTTCGGAGGAGATGAAAAAATGCTAGATTTTAACAAATGCGCTTTGAGAGGGAGAATTTCATGCTTCAGTAGCTGCGATATCTCTTGTATCCTTTGTATCAGTTCTTGTCGGTCATTATAGCCTTTTTAATCATATGATGTGATAATTATAGATGAAAATGTATTTCTTTGTACGTCTTTAACGTCGCTTCTGGGGCATATGTGGCTTCTCAACCGTACAAAATTCTGCAATTAAAGTTAGTACACACACTTTATAAAATGAAGAATCGCTTATCTTTTGAGGCTCGTATATTCCGATGTATGCCCTCTCGGGCTTATTTCTTATAGGAGATTAAAAATGAACTGGTACCATCTGAGACTCATAACCTTCGGAGATTTTTAAGTACATGTGCCTTCCGATGCTTGTAGCTTTTTGAAATCTTTATTGTACCTGTGCCTTCTGAGGTCTTTGATGTTCAAGAGCCTTCTGAGGTTTTTGATGTACCGATGCCTTATGTTGCTTGTAGCATTCTGAGGTATTTGATGCACCTATGCCTTCTGAGGCTTGTAACCTTCTAAGATCTTTGAGTGGAGACCCTGTCAACCACGTACTTTCGTGGAGTCTTTCTAGTGAGGACTTTGTCCACTACTAGTTTCCCTTCAAGACTTGTCACTTGGGCTCATCTTTCAGGAGTGGCGTATCTTCTTATCAAGTCTTGCCTCTTAGGCTCGATTTCCAGAGGCATGGATGAGGAACTTGTCTACGGCTTGCCCTCAATAGGACTTTCTACACAAAAATCTTTTATGAGAAAATAAAAGAATTTCACTAAAATAACAGTTTTAAGCAACATGAAAATTTTACTAAAATAAAGTTAAGAGTTTAAAAGACAGTATTTTACTCAAATAAGATAATTTGAGTTGTACTTCTCATTCGATAACTCCAACGATTTTCTTCTGGTTCACCTCACCATGGTCTTGTAAGTAGCGACCCAAAAGACCTTGGCGTATCAAGCGTTTAATTTTTTCTTTTCACTAAAAAAATCTTTCTGTCAAATGTCCTTTTACACAGTGGAAATGACAATATTGAGACTAGTATCCATCATTTGAATTTCTTAATGGTCTTAGTCACTTGATAGTTTCTTCATCCTTGATGGCCATTGCGATGTTGACACGTAACGTGCTGATTGACGTGTATTCATTTTCAAATCATAGCTCACGATTCTCCTATGGTCTGAACTTTTTCGTTGTCAGATTTGATCGGTATCCACGACGTTATTCTTGTGCTTGCTCTCTAATCACTCAAATTGTTCCTTGTCTGCAATGATGGCCTCATATGCAGAGATTTGAGCTTCAACACGATTGATGAGATTAGCATAAGAACACACCGTCTCCCCGCATCAGTGATGAATAGGAAAGTCCTGGATGAAGCCATCCATGTAAGACTCCTCTCAGTAACTCCGGATCCACTCTAGGAATTTGATGAACTTCAATGGAGAACCTGCGAAAGTATTCCTTGAGGGATTCCCCCTCATTCTGGAGAACTCCCGATAAGTGAGAAGAATCTTTAATAATTCTTAATTTATTATGAACTGCTCTACAAATAATCTGACAAGCTCATTGAAGGTGTTGATGGTGCCCCCCGGGAGAGGGTAGAACCATGTGCGTGCTTGACCCTTGAGAGTCGTCGGGAACAAAACTTGACAGAGAAGTGCATCATAGGCACGGTGAATGTTCAGGATGGTTCGATAGTGGTCGACGTGCTCATAAGGATCAATTACACTTTCATAGGCATCAACGTTTGGGAGTTTGAAACTTGTTGGAATAGTGTGCCACAGAACCACGTCAAAGAAATGATAAAATTCTTCGAAGTTCCGGTGAGCAGGTGTCGGCATATTTTTAGGTTAAGTGTGTTGTATTTTAAAAAGAGGGGTCGCCTAACAGAAATTGTCGGCGAATTTTTTAATTTAATTTAAATAAATAATTTAAAAAGTAGTATTTTATTTTGAAAATAATTTTAAATTTGAAAATTTTAAGATATGAAATCAAACTGATCTCACATCCCGAATAGTTTACATAAACGAGCACCGCACCACAAACCGTGTATCTATCCCGAAGAATAGACACACTGCTTGGTAATGGGGCTCGATTGAATAAACTAGAAAGGTTTGTGACATCCGTTTGGTCTGCCAACCAATTTTATAAGCCGACAAGTTCCTCTGCTTAATATAAATGAATTAAGTAGGGTTTATATTACACGGGTTCTTAAAATTCCCTATAAGGGCAAGCCCCATAGTTAATTACATCTTAAGTGACGGGAATCACCTAAGAAAACTCTCGATAATAATCGGTAGTTCGCTCTCAAGAATCTCGAAGTTTAAGTTTTCGAGGGATTGAATTTTAGAATTTCAATAGGGAATGGATCAAATTTGGAACATTTTGTTTTGGGAATTCAAAGGAAGAAAAATAGGAGAAATTACGGATTCGAAGCGAACTTCGGTAATTCCCGACTATCCTATTGTTTGGCTTGGATTTAGGAAAGTCCTAATGTTTATCTGATATTTCAATCTTGTCAATTTTAATTAATTTGGACTTATATTTGTATGATAAAATCATACAAAGAGCCTCGAAGATGTGAGGGTTTATGTCGTATCGGACAACTACCTCGGAATCCTAAGACCGATTAGGTCTTAATTTGCAATGCAAATACCTAACAAAATGTTGAGGATTTATGTTGCACTAGGCAAACTACCTCGAAGTCCTATGACTTAGTTATTTAATTCTTAAGAAAGTTTTGCTGAAGTAGATTCAGATTTTGCTGATGACGATGGTCGTCTCTGCCCACCATGCTCCGAGCTCCTTGTTGTTGCGGAGGTTTAGTTTTAGAAGTCATAAATCAGGAGATGAGAAAAGTGTTTTGGTTTAGAGAAATTCTTAATTTCCAAGTGTTTTTTATGTGTTAATTAAAACAAATCTTAAAGTTGATTATAACAACACCGGTCAAGATCCCACGGTTCCATCCTTCCGGCATCGTTATTTTTATCGGATTCACTTAGTCCAAATGAATTTGCTAAACTCAACTAAATGAGTTCCACACTTTCACTTAGACCGTGGGAAATCCCGTTAGCAACACGTAGGTTACATCATCCGAGGTATTCCCGATCATCCAACAAGACGTTTTAATTTAGTTGTAATTGCGGTTTTGTGTTACTGTTTGTGATTAAATTTTGAGTTGTTTTATATTTTGAAATGTTGTGGTGGTGAATTTTATCTTGTAATGACTTTTAATTTAGTTTTGGTTTCGGTTTTAGGGACTATCCTAAAAGTGTGGGTTTTCATGCAACGATTGTTTATCATGCAAGAAAAGTAAGTGCGATGCGATTAAATAAATTGCAATAAAGTAAATTGCAACAAAATAAAAGCGTACCTAAAGGGTCTTCCTGTCATCCCAAGCTGCACTCAAAGACAGTTTAGAATATTTAAGCATTTAGAACAAGTTCCTAGGTAAAACTAAGGGAAGGGTTATGGTTTTCTACCAAGTTCCTAATCACGTAGCTAGTCATCTCCTATGACGTCTAGGTTCTTGTGTTTTGGTTTAAGGACGATTTTCTTCATCAAAGAACAATTAAGTTCGGTTGTTCTCATAAACATCCTATCATATTGAGAAAGTGTTTAAGAAGAATCTTAAACATCTTTTCAATATTCTTAGAATTGTTTTAAGTCCAAATGAATTTAATCATACAAATGAATTAGTCGTCCAGGAATTCGAGTTTTGTTGTTACCTTACTCGATGAACTAGGACATTTGAATATCCTATGAGGGAAATAACATTTCACTTAACGTTCAATTTAGGAGTTATGACGATAAAAGCTTTTGAGGGCAAATTGATGTTGAATGGTTTGTGATTTAATTTAATTTCAGTTAACGGGTTTAAATTTGGAATAGTGTTCAAGTTGCTTTATATTTATTTTTGAATTTCTTTATATCTTAGGTGATGTTATTTTTTTTAATTCAATTTAATTTAACTTTAATTTAATTTAATTTAATTTAAAATGATTTAATTTAATTTAATTTGATTTAATTTAATTTAATTTAATTTAATTTAATTTAATTTAATTTAATTTAATTTAATTTAATTTTAATTTTATTTTTAATTTTGATTTAATATTTTATTATTATTATTATTTTTATGTTTTAAAGATGATTTAATTTTAATTATTAAAGTATTAATTTAATTGAAATTTTAAAAGGATTTAATTTAAATAATTTAACATTAATTTAATTTAATGATTAAGTCTTTTAGCATTTTAAATCTTAAATTTGGATTATCATTTTAATTAGGAATTAAATATTATTGAGATGATTAATTTAGGGATTCTTAAATTAAGGAACAAATCTCTTCCTAATAATATTCCTATTTTAATAATTCCAATTTTATTATTCTTCTAAATTTAATGAATTATTTAATTAAGGTTTATTTCAATTATTTTTAAATTGTTTAATAGGTTTCTACCCTTATTATTCAAATTTCAATCATCCAAATCAGATTAGGATCAAATACTTTACTCTTTAATTTTATTAAGCCTAAAGTTTTAATTAAAGGTTAAAATTTTAATTACCATTTTGCCCTTCGAGCTTAATAATTTCATAACTCACTAAATTGAGCTTAAATGAACTTGAAATTTTTATGTGACTTCACTCATATGTCAATAAAGGCATGAGAGGAGAAAATGTGATTTTTCTGTATTTAATTTATTTATGTAATTATTTTTGGTGGAAAATAGGGATTTCCAAGGAAAATTTAATAATATGACCAAGGAAAAGTTTCTATCCTTAAGAAAATTATGGGACATTCCTAATGACCAGAGGATCACTTGGACCAATTTTTCTGATTTTTTGAGTTACATTCTTTTTATTATAATTATTTTGAGTTTTGGAGTATTAATTAATTTAAAAATAAAATAAAGGTTGAAAAATGAATTTTATATTTTTAAAAAATCTCTCTGATATCAAGGAAATCAAAGAATCAATTTTTATAATTTTTTGATTTCTCTTTGATTTATTAGAATTATTTTAGTGGAAATACTAAAAATATACATTTTTTTAATTTTAAAATTACCTTAGGGCTTTAAAATTTAATATCTCATTATAGAGACTTAAGAAAAATATGGGGTTTGTTCCCAAGTGATTAAAATTCAAAATTTGACATTTTGGTGAATTTTATTATTTTTGTGATTTTTATTATTTTTTAATACAAAAAATCAACTTTTTTAGAAAATTGCAATTTTAATTTCTTTAAATTCCCCTGATATCAAAGAGGCTCCAAAACCAATTTGGTGAATTTTTGAAAAATATTTTGAAAGTTATGAATTTTTAAAGTTTAAATTGGCTAAATGGTTTAATCAACCCATTTAGTAGGGCTAACCAAGTCCAATTGACTTCAAATTTTTATGGTAGGTTCCTCTGATACTAAAGGTTAGTGGAGAATTGATTTAAAGTCAATTTGATGTATGATTAGCTCTAATTAATTAAGGACCTATTTTGGGTGTTTAAACCAATTAGGGTTATTCCAAGTGGATTAATTCAAAACCTATTTTTCCTAGGTTCCTGCGGTCATAATAAACATCACCGAATTTTCCTAGAATTTATTTCACGATATGCTTAATTATTGGAATTAAAATACTCGAACTAGCAACCTAGAGTTGAAAAATCAATAACTCTTCATAGGGATTGCCTCGACTTTGGAAAATTCGGGGAATGTTCCCAAATTGAGAGGCTTAAAAGCCACATGGTCTCATGTCATGGTGAATTGTATACATGCATGGAGAATTGAAAACGTGCAGAGAGTAAATAAATTATTAAAAATCAAATACTCAATGAAATTAAATGATTTCTTTTTCACATTATTCTCCTCGATTCATCTGAGCGAGAGGGTATTTTTATTTTATTTTTAGGATTTTTCTACACAAAGTTATGCATTTTTCAAGTTCTGGTAATTAAATAAATAGGAAAATAGCCTAATTTCCTACTTATCCACGCGACGCCCTGTCATCCTCGGCATCTCCGAACGGTCACGCGGCGCGCTCCCATTCGACGCCGCCTTCCGACTCAGCGCCACATGGCCCGCGGTTCACGTATCATCTCCTGGTCCGACGCCATCTGAGCCGTCCGTCTGCGCGTGTATTGAATGAACAGCATCCGTTCATCGTCCCCAAGCCTCCTAGCCCGAGAACCGTCCGTCTTCTAGGCCCAAGATCTCACTCGATACTTGACCAAATTGAACGTTCTTATGCTCTATGGATTCGTCTCGAGAAGACGAACACATCCATACGGTTTATGTGGCATGAAATTGACTCGATAAAAATGGAGAATGTTCGGAAGCTCGGGAAGAAGAGTGAGGCCATACCTTTGCTCGGAGAAGTGTGGCTTCGATGCGAGGGTTGTGTCACCTTCGATTGTGTCCCAGCGAAGCTCCGGTTGAAGTCTCTCGGTCGCAGTGAATTGTCTGGGTAGGATTTCGACCACAACCAATTATAAAGCATGGAGTCTGGAACAGATGGGTGGCCTGGAGAGTGGGCTTTTGCTGGTGGACTTCTTCCCTTGGTCTGGTGACGGTGTAGGATCAATCAATTTGGGGATTGGTCCACTGTGAAGAAGTGTCCTGATTTTGTGCTGAAGTTTGAACTCGAAAATTGAGCTCGGCTAGAGGGAATTGAGGCTGGAATCCGGTGGGAATCAAGTGCTCTATGTGTAGAGAGTGGTACGGAATGATTTTGGCGAGTTTCCTTAAGGTTAGTTCGGCACCTCCCCCATGGCCGAGAGAGGGGTGTTTAAATAGGAGAGGTCGGAGGGCCTCCCGGGGGAGTTAGGGACCGGGATCGGCTGCTCTTGGCAAGAGAAGAACAGTGCGATGGCCGCTGAGGATGGGGTAGCTCGGCGGTGGGAATTCCAAACTTTGACTCCTCCTAAGGTCTCGGCCATGGTGTTTTCCGGCGACCCGGGCGGGTGGCCGCGAGGCATGGGTCACCCTCGGAGTCCGAGTGGGTCGGGGTGGAGGTTTGTGCGGTCGATTGGACATGGACATGTGTAAAGGGTTTGAATCGAAGTGGAATGGGAAAGGGCTAGTTTTGGGTCTAAATGGGTCAACCCTTGGTTTTGGGTTAGGTCCACCATCCAAGGCCAATTTGAGGTGAAGGAAAGTCACTTGGATCGGCTTGATTAGTGGTGTCAAGTCACAATCCAAGTACGATTAAGCTTAAGCAAGAGTTAGGGGAGACATGGGAGTGGTTAATCACTCTTAAGAGAATCATTAAAGGGTCCCCTCTTCTTGCCATTTTGGGTATGGTGAAGTGTCCAAGGCTTTCATGGCTCACATGTGGCTCATGCATGACTTCATGGCTCACCTTTGGCTTGGAAAAGGCTAAGTCAACTTTCATGAAAGAGGTTTTTAGGAATTTTGGTAATTTAGGGGTGATTTGATAGGATTTGGCATATGGCTTAGTTTAGAAAAATTTGATGGCTAATTTAGAACTTAGGGATGATTTTAATTGAGTGAGGATGAGATGAGATTGTAATGTGGGCCTTAGGATGGGTTTGGACTTTTGAAATTATTTTAGGAATGGGCTTTTGGATTTCAAAACAAATTTTAGGTTGATAATTTTGTAAAGGATTGGATCCAATAAGTGTTGAATTTAATTTAGGAAGGTTTCATGAATGATTTGGAATAAATTTGAAGTGGTTTGGGCTTGAATTGGGTTGGATTTGGACCTCTTTGGTAAATGGGCCAATGTAGGACAAATTGGGCTAACTTGGGCCAATGTTGGGCTAGGGTTCAAATTGATGTAAAATTAATGTTGGGAAATGTTTATGGGAGTGTTTCAAAGAGGTTTTGACTTTGGTTGGGTTTTGATTTTGGGGTTTGGGCTTATTTGGGTTAGGTTTGGGTTTAGGTCAAAATTGGGCTTTTTTGCTTTGGGTTGAATTTGAGTGGGGTTTGGGTCTAAATTTTGGGTAAATCATGTTAGTGTTTTGTTTTTTGGGATGTTGAGGAAGGTTTAGAAAAGGTTTGGGGTTAATTGGAGTTGAATTGGGTTAGTTTGGGTTAGGTTTGGGTCATGGGTTCAAATTGGGCTTTAAGGCCAAAAGTGAAATTGGATTCAAATGTCAATCAAATTAGACTTGGATCTGGTCTAAATTGGTGTTGGGAATGTTAAATTGAAGTTTAGAATTGAATTGGACCAGAATTTGGGTCAATTGGGTAGGTTTTGTTTGACATTGGGTTCACTTTGGGTTAAAATGGGTCAAATTGGGGGTTTTGACAAAAGTGGGGTAAATTGACAAATTTGGCCCATGGTGTAGTTTAACAAAATAAAATTGGGAATATTTGGGATTTTCTAGAATTTTCTGGGAATTTTCTGAATTTTTAGATTTTTGGGTCAAGAGGGGTATTTTGGGTATTTGGAGGGTATTGGGAGGTATTTTTGGAATTTTTGGTATTTTTGGCTATGGATGATCAACTTGATTGGTGAGGAAATGTTCAAGGTTAATTTTGGGGAATTTTGGGTGATTTGGAAATTTTGAAAAATTTGGGTAATTTCGAGGGCTTTGGGTAAAGTTTGGCGGGTGTAGGGTCCTGGCGGTCAAAAATTGAAAATTTGTAAAATTGAAGATTGAGTAATTGTAAGTGGAATGAAATCATTTTGGTTGAACCATGAAGCCATATCAAGCCCACATGAGCCATGAAGGGACTCATTTGAGGCATCCACTATGTTGTTTCGAACCCTCTTAGCCAAGGGCTTAGGGGTTAAGGACCATCCATGTGAATCACCTTCATGAGTCAGGAGGTCAAGTTAGGAATGGGTGTGTTTTTAGGAGGTGTGTGAAAGTGTAGTGTGTGTGTAGGTCAGCCCTTCACCAGACCAGGCCACCCAGGGCAGTCCTAAGGCTAAAGAGTCTTATAGGAACTCATCTTTTAAACTTCCACATTTGATTTCAACCCTCACAGGTGATTAGGGGTCTACGATCGAGTTTGTGGAGTTTGCGGGGAGTTAAGAAGTGGTTTGAATTTCTAAGTGGTGGGTCCTAATTCTAATTCTCTAAGATAGTCAAAGGAAAAGCCTAAGGCTAGATCCTAAGTACTAAAAAGAAGAAGAGAAGACCTCATTAAAAATGAGGTCAACAAATGTACCCCCAATAGGTGTGGTGAGCTGACGGAGCACACCGCACGTATTGGTGTTGACCGAAGCGATCAACAAAACCAACACAAAAGTCCAAGTGACAAACTTAGGACAGAGTAGAAGAGTTTCCGCTGGGGAGTGTCAAGTATATCTCTGAGACTGGAGATTCCTAAACTCTCGCTGGGGAAAGGAAAAAGAGGTGAATCCCAAATCACATGATATGGGGGAATTTCAATTTTGATTTTATTTTGTTTCAGTTTAATTTTTGATGTGTAAGTTTAGATTTTAGTTTGAGTTTTAATTTAAATTGAAGTTTTGTCAAAATTAATTTGAAGGGATTCGAACTTGAAATGAAAATTGAAATTTCGTGGTTTTAGATGTAACATCTTCGACCTCGAAAAGAAAATTGAATTGATCGGATTGAATCATTGCAACGAGGAGAGATCTCGGAGCAATGCGGTATTGGATGTAAAATCCTTAACTTCAAGAGTTTGATTCTGATGTATTTCATCGCAATAGGGAAAGAATCCTAAAGCAATGCAGTCTCGGATGTAAAATCCTCAACCCCAAAAGTTTGATTTTGATGTATTTCAGCGCAATAGGGAAATAATCCTAAAGCAATGCAGTCTCGGATGTAAAATCCTTAACCCCAAAAGATTGATTTTGATGTATTTTATTGTGATAGGGAAAGAATCCTAAATCAATGCAATCTCGGATGTAAAATCCTCAACCCAAAAAGTTTGAATTTGATGTATTTCATTGCGATAGAGAAAGAATCCTAAAGCAATGCAGTCTCGGATGTAAAATCCTCAACCCCAAAAGTTTGAATTTGATGTATTTCATTGCTTATAGGGAAATAATCCTAAAGCGATGCGAGTCTCGGATGTAAAATCCTCGACCCCAAGAATTTGAATTTGATGTATTTCATTGCGATAGTGAAAGAATCCTAAAGCAATGCAGTCTCGGATGTAAAATCCTCAACCCCAAGAATTTGAATTTGATGTATTTCATTGCGATAGGGAAATAATCCTAAAGCATTGCAGTCTCGAATGTAAAATCCTCAACCCCAAAAGTTTGGATTTGATGTATTTCATTGCGATAGTGAAAGAATCCTAAAGCAATGCAGTCTCGGATGTAAAATCCTCAACCCCAAGAATTTGAATTTGATGTATTTCATTGTGATAGGGAAAGAATCCTAAAGCAATGCAGTCTCGGATGTAAAATCCTCAACCCCAAAAGTTTGGATTTGATGTATTTGATTTTGCAAAGATTTGCAGTGCGGAATTTTGGTGTTTCGAGAATTTCATGAAAGTTGTAAAAGATTTTTTTTGTGGAAAGAAACAAATTAGGAGGGAATATGTAGATGCTACATATCCTAATCAAAAGAGTTAATTGAGAGTTGCTGGTTTGGATTGGATATAATTCCTTGCCACTAGATTCGAATCGAAAACCTCGTGGCTCCATGTCAATGGAATCAACCGCTTCCATCCCAGACAAAGGAGAGAGCAGAACGGATTGGATTTCAGATTTGGAAGATTGAGTTTGAATTTGATTGAGATTTGATTTGAGATCTGGAAGGTTGAATTTGGATTTTTGATTGAGATTTGATTTGAAATCTGGAAGGTTGAATTTGAATTTTATTTAAAATTTGTGTTCATTTTGTTTATTTTTTAACGATTTATCGTTCATTTAATGTTCATGCGAATTTGGAGTTCATCATTTTTTTTTAGATTTTTAAGGAAAGTTTTTCTTTTATTCTTTTTGTTTCTTTTCGATTCTTTGTTCGAAGTTCATTTAACTTTAATGGCGTTTCCCGATCGACTTGCACAAAAGAGGTGAAGGCCAAAAATGTGACATGGTCACTTTCATTCCAATCATGTTGAAGATACATCATACAACTCGATCCGGAATACATCTCATACAATCCATATAGACTCAAAACGGACTATGTATGATCTTTGTCGATCCATCCAAAAAGGTATCCGTCAAAAATCCATGTACGGATAGTGAGGTACATGGTCGATAACATCACCTTTCAAGCCATCCTTGGCAAGGATGTCGTATGGATGTACGTTGGAGGTGTGGTATTTTCCATGTAACTCGCGGCTCGTAAGGCCGGAGGCTCTCTAGCTACGGGTACGGCTGGAAGTGGTAAGGTGCTTTCCTATCATCCATCCTTCGAAAGTAGTCGAGATCCGCTTCATTGGTACTCCGGTATGCGATGTTTAGCGACATCTGCTCCGTTGCCCTTTAGTATCATGACGGAACCTACCGGTAATGGTATCTTTACTGGCCCTCGGAACTCACCTGGGCCTGCTATCCGGAGGTCAGATCCGAACATGATATTACACTCGTTTAGAAAAGAAACTGTGCAAAAAGGTCTGACAAAGTCGTGGTGATCTATGTGCGGGGGTATGTAGTCACCCTTCTTGTAAATGTTAATGATGCAACTGTTGGGTATGCAATCTGCCGGCAGTACCCTCCATATTATCATTCTCTTTACCATCCTTTTGATGACTAACTACATTGGATCTACCTTGCTATGACGGAGTATTCCCGGTGGGTTTCCCTTCCTGTCTTCTGCGAAGTTGTAGCAGCATCCACATTGTATTGTAATTCTACCTTTCCCTGGCATCCATCTCCGGGGTTCCGAGTAAGTGTTTTCTCTTAGGTGGCCCTCTCGACCCATTCTTTTCAAATCCCAGATGCAGTCCATGATTTGTTGTTGTTCGTATTCGAGAACACGTCCGTATGTAGCTCGAGGCCTTCTAGTATATTGATCCTCTTGCCTGCGATTCTCTCGAAGTATTCAAAAGTTTTCTTCTCGACATTACGCATTCTTTCTAGCTCGTATTACGGAATAATCCGCAAATGACGAGGCATGGTGACATATTGTGGGATATATGGCTCGATCCCTTCACGTTCTCCCGCATACCTCGGCTCCTCGGGGATGGTGTCCGTCGGGACATCCTGCGGGGTTGCTTCGCAACAAGGTTATGCATTGCGGTGGCTTTATCTAGTGGCGTTGTAGCCTTCCTTCTTCGTTCTTCTTAAGATTTCCTTGGTCCCTTACGTTATCCTCGGAGTCGGCTTCCTTCCTTCAGTGCACAGTGAGCCGGCATCCTTGAAGTATATGTACGCGGCAGCAGCATTGCCTCGTCGCACCGGTCCATTGCTAGTTTAGTTAACATCTTGCGGATACGGCTATTTTTATTTCTTCACCGAGTTCGTTGTGAGAGTAGCTCTTCGTACTTCCCGAATTTACGTAGGCGCGGTGCCTGACAAGCTCGCCCTCTGCTGTAGCGACTACGGACTTGATTCTCTTGTCCTCCTCGGTGTTTGTTTTCCTTTTCTTCTTCTTGGGTTGGTGGCTTGGGCCACCCACTTCCATTACTCGTCCGAGCGGGCGGTTCCTCTCGGTCAGCCGGGACCCATTCACTTTCCTCGTATTGCGAGCCTGCCGGTGCGAAGTCCGAGTCGATCTACATTATCGCTCCATCTTTCACCCTCTTTTCGTCGAGTGCGAGGCTTACGCCATTTCTAAAGTTCGGGACCAACCGCCCGTTTGACATTTCCCTGCGAAAAAAACAAGGAAAAGGATCGGGGGTCATACTAAGAACAAGAACATTAAGAAAATGTTTATTAAAGACGAGTTTTCTTTTTTTTATTATTCCTTTTATATTTTCAAATTCAACAGGAATGAAGTGGGAAAAGATCGGAAAAAATATTTTGATTTGGAAGAGAGAACAAGGAAGACTTTATTATCATGATTTTATTTATTTTAGAACATTTTTTATTATTTTTGGGTTCGGACCCGGTCATAAGTAATTACTTCGCCCGTGCTTCTAGGGATGAAGAATTCATTCATTCGAAACATCAGGTAGCGTAATACTTCTTCAAGTATCGTTCGTTGATCAGAAGCATATGTCGTTCTCCTTGGTAATTCACAGCTGGTAGGAGCCTCCTGAGTATACTGCTTCAACCACAAACGGTCCTTCCCAAATGGGTTCAAATTTTCCTCCTATCTTGCGGTGTGCAAGAATAGGTCTTTTGAGAACGAGAACTAAGTCACCAACTTTGAAGGCTCTTGGGCGGACCAGTCTGTCATGGGCTTGAACCATCTTAGCTTGGTATAGTTCTAAATTCTGTCGTGCTTACAAGTCTTTTCCTTCCGGGCTTTCTAATTCCTCTAGTCGTAATTTGGCATTCTCTTCCGTCGTGATTTTGTTTGCAATCGCAATCCCGAGTGAAAGAAGCTTAGACCTCTAAAGGTAACAACGCCTCCGGCCCATACACTAGAGCATAAGGTGTAGCTTGAGTAGGAGTTCTGAAGGTTGTCCGGTAGGCCCATAAGGCTTCTAATAACTTCTCGTGCCAATTTCTCTTATTATCGTCCAAGGTTTTCTTTAAGATTTGAACGAGAGTTTTATTAAAAGCCTCAGCCAGACTATTTGCTCTTGGGTAGTAAATTGTTGAATATCGCCAGTCGATTCCGTGTCTCCTGACAAAATTATTGATTTGTGTGCTTCTGAATGCTGACCCATTATCTGAGATGATCCTGCGTGGCACTCCGAAACGGTAGACAACTTGGTTCTTGAAAAACTGTAGCACGTGGTGTGCTTTCACTTCTCTGAGTGGAACTGCTCTGCCCACTGGAAAAGTAATTTGTTGCCGCAAGAATGAAGCGATGTCCTTTTGAAGATGGTGGTTCTATTGGACCCACTATATACGTGCCCCAACATTCGAATGGCCACGACGCAATTGTCGGATGTAGCACATTTGGAGGTTGGTGTAGAACCACTCCATGCACTTGGCATTGGTGACGGCTCTTGGCGATTTTCATGCAGTCGGTTATCATCGAGGGCCAGTAGTACCCTAGTCTTTTAATTTTCATTTTCATCTTCGGACCCGACTGGTGAGCGCCACAGAGTCCTGAATAGACCTCTTTAACAATTTCACGGGCCTCGGACCCGCTTAGGCACCTTAGCCACATTTGATCGAAAGACCTTCTGTATAACGTGTTATTTTTTAATGCGTAGGACAGAGTTCTTTTCTTGATACGATGAGCTAGCGACCTATCGTCCGGTAGTTTTCATGTTTGCGGGTAGTCTATTAATGGTCGTCGCCGATCTTCCGTGTTTTCATCCATTGTTACAGCTGATTCTTCTTCTTTTCGGTTTGTGTATTGTGTCTATGTCGAGTCGTGATAGGACTCGACGTCCGTGAATCGACACTTCCACTGATTCATCTTGCAAGCAGGCAAATTCTTTTGTGAGACGAGCTAACGCATCTGCTAAAGCGTTTTCTTTCCTGGGAATTTTGTAGATCATCACATTCGGAATCTGTTCCAAAAACTGTACGACATACTGAAAGTATTGCTCGAGTCTTGGTTTTAAAATTACGTACTTGTCCGACGATACGTTGAATGATTAGCTCGTGAATCCCCGTAGATGTTGATGTTTGTTATCCCCATTTGAATAGTTAATTCCGGTCCTGTTATGAGGGCTTCGTGATTCCGCTCGTTGTTTGTGCACGGCTCCGTCGAGTGGTAGGAGTATCTTAACATCCCCCGCTCCGGTGTTATAAAGATTAATCCGATCCCCGCCTTACCAGGCACTATCACTTGCGATTCTTCGTCTTTGTGTCTTCGAAGATGCTCCGTCGAAATATAATTCCCAACTTCGATCATCGGGGTCTTCTAGGCTCATTATTTGTTCATCCGGCAAATCGTCGTTGAGAGGAGATTCGCCGCAAAGGGTGTGCGGCGAGGAAGTTTGCTAAGACTTGTCCCTTTACGACACGAAGAGGCACGAAAGTTATATCGAATTGCAATAATATCATTGACCATCTGGCAAGTATGCCGGAAAGCGTTGGACGAGTCATCAAGTATTGCAATGGATTAAATTTCGAGATCAGGTTGACCTTATGAGAAAGCATGTAGTGTCTGAGCTTTTGAGCGGCGAAGATCAGGGCCAAACAATGCTTTTCAATTGCGGGATATCTTATTTCCGTCGGAAGTAAACGACGGCTTTGGTAGTAAAGAGCATTTTATTTACCCTCATCATTGACCTGGGCTAACAGGGCTCCGAGAGAGTCGTCTAAAGCCACGGTATAAAGTATCGGCGGTCTACTCGAGGCCGGGGTTGCTAAGACAGGAGGTGTCATTAAATATTGCTTAATGTCCTCGAAGGCCCTCGAGCATTTCTCTTCCCGAATAAATTTGGCGTCCTTTTTAACTAGTACCGAGAAAGGTCGATACCTACACGACAAGTTTGAGATAAAGCGTCGAAGATATGCCAGCTTCCCTTGAAAAGATCGTAGTTGCTTTAAGGTTTTGGGAGGCGGCATTTCTAAGATAGCTTTAATCTTTTCCGGGTCGATTTCAATTCCACGATGTCGGACAACGAATCCTAAGAATTTCCCGAAGGTGACACCGAAGGCGCATTTTAAGGGATTCATCTTAAGGTTAAATTGTCTTAATCGTTCGAAAACAATTCTCACATCATATAGGTGGTTGTCCTTTACTTTGCTTTTGATGACCACATCGTCCACGTAGCATTCGACTTGATTGTGGATGAGATCATCAAAAATTCTTGTCATCGCTCTACGGTATGTTGCTCCTGCGTTCTTCGATCCGAATGGCATCATCTGTGTAGCAATATACTCCAATCGGCGTTCGAATCGTCTGTAAGTTTTTCATCTTCCGGAGCCATTTTTATCCGGTTGTATCCTGAAGATCCATCCATGAATGAGAATATTTCATGTGTCGAAGCAATGTCGATCATTAATTCTAGGATCGGTAGAGGGAATTCATCCTTTGGACATGCCTTGTTTAAATCTCTGAAATCCACACAAATTCTGATCTGACCATTCTTCTTCCTAACTGGTACCACATTGGATAACCAAGTCGGGTATTGTTCTTCGCGGACAAATTTAGCGTCTATTAGCTTTTTAACTTCAGTTATGACTTGTTGTTCAATTTCTAGACGCATTCTTCTGGACCTTGTCGGATCGGGACGAAGTAGGATCCACTCCTAGCATATGGATCGCGACCTCTTGAGCTAAACTCGGCATCTCATCGTAGCTCCAAGCAAAACGGTCTTTAAATTCCATTAATAACTTGATTATTTCTTCGGAGTCTTCTTTATTGAGTAAGGAGCTAACAAAGGTAGGTCTAGGCTCTTCGCTAGTACCTAAGTTAACTTCCATTAACTCATCTATTGTAGATTTGATCTCTTCTTCGAACTCTGGTGGAGCGTTTTCAATTTGTAAATCTTCAAATTCTTTTGTAGTTTCCATACAGTTTTCATTAGACTCGCAAGTGACAACCAAGCAAAATTCAGCATCGTCAACTGATCCTACTGTGCCGAATCCGAGACCATGTTTTGAATTGGGTGGACAACCGGAGTTATTCCATAATTTTTCAAAATGTTGTGATTGACCTTTTGTCCATTGTCGAGGTAAGAAACCACGTTGAATTAAATTTTGAACACAGGGAGAGTACCACTCAAAAGGTAATTCCATTAATTCTGATGAAGTGACATCTTCAAATTGTACATTATTTTCAGCTTTGGAGGAAGGAGCACCACGGTAGAATTTGATGGGTTTTGCACCGCCGCTACGTACCTCTTTGACCACCATACCCTCGATCTTATTAGAATGTATCGGGGTCAGGGTCATAGTATGTACATAGTGGTTAATCTTCTCGTATATCGATTTATATTCTTTATTCTTTTCATCTTCGAGAGAGATCTTGAATTGCGGCTTCTTCCGACTTATTGTCGCTGCTTCTTGCTTGATCTCTTTTTCTTCTTCAGAACTGTCTTCCCAATCAATATTGATGGCTGGTTTCCTCTGTCCAACTGTCCTAACGTCTCTGCCACGACCTCGTCCCCGGCCTCGACCTCGGATGCGAGTTGTGGAGAAACCTTCGCCATCTCACCGTAAGGGAGTGGTGAGTGACTGTTGGACTAGAACTTCAGGTTCTTCGTCGTCCCGAACTTCCTTTGCTTCATTCGTTATGGTATCTCTGGAGAAAATTGTTTTCTTCGGAGGTGCATAATAAGCTGCATCTTCGTGGATTCCAATTTCATGTACGGAGAATGGTTATAAGTCACCTTTGATGCACTGTTCCTCTTCATCGTAGTATTTGATGCACTTGTTTAGGGATGATGGTACCATCCTGTTTTCATGTATCCATGGTCGGCCCAGTAGAGCGTTGAATGACGTTTCTGAATCAATTATGTGAAATTTTGCGGTTGTCTTTGCCAAGTCACCGGTTTTCATTAGTAGTGTTATTGATCCGAGGGCTCTTTCTCCTTTCTGGTTGAATCCTCTTAATAACATTTTGTCACGCTTCAAGCTCGCGAGCATCAATTTCCAAATATGCTAGCGTTCGAAGATTCATTATGTTGATTGATGCTCCCGGATCCACCAATACTGCGGAGAGTGTAAACTTGCCGATTAGTAATCGAAATGTACAACGGTCGGTTGTGGTCTCTCGTCCCAAGTAGTAGGTCATTGTCCGTGAAGGTAACACCTCGGCTGTTCCATTAACGAGCGAACCTCATCTAAGGAATCTCCGGCCATTTTAGCTAAGCAAATTTCTGGATCAAGTAAGGCCTTGATCAGAGCTTCTCTCATCTCCTTTGATAAGATGAGAGCGTCGTAGATGCTTAGTTTGGCCGGTGGTTTCCTAAGATGGGCTAGCACGTTGTAGTCCACTTTATTTCCATGTGTCTCGATTTCTTCCCGAATGGGTATTTCACTGCTGTAGGGTTGGTTCTTCTCGAACAACCACACGCTTTCCTTTGTCCTTTGGACCCATTCTCGGAGGTAGAACTCTTCCACTTCTTAAGTTAACTTCCGTAATTTCTTCGAATCTAGTATTGAGTTTGCTTGGTGTCTCCTCTTGAATCGGAATGACAGGTTCTTCTGGATTAGCTTCAGAGTCTGCAGGCTCTAACTCTATCGTGACTGGAGCTCCTCGAAAATCGCAAATAGATTCGTTGCTTGTTGAACTCTCGTAGCCTCTTTGGTGGATGTCTTCTTTGTCATTGTGATTGTCGAGATTATGTATGATTTGAGAATTGTCATTTGTATCGGAATCGATGTCCGGATTGTCGCTAGTTACGTAATCGTTAGAAAGAGTCAAAACGTAGCCAACACCATAACCCTTATCATTATAAGATCCCACCGGAGTGAGCAAATAATCATACAGAGTCAGAGGTTCGAGAAATTTCTCCCCCGAATCGGAAACAACTATCCTAGAATAAGCAGCCCCTAGTCTAGCCTTAGGAGCCTCGGTCTTTTCTTCTTCATCAATTTTCTTCTTTTCTTCAGTCGTTTTTTGTTGAGGTGGTTCTTCTATCGCAAGTGATAGTGCCGACTTGACAGATTTCAAACTACGAATTGAGGCTCGCACCGAAGCGGTTTGGATGTGATCCAAAATCTTCTTCGAAGACTTTGTCCAAGCGATGATCCATCCATCATTAGTCGCATAGGGATCTATCGGAACAATGAGATCCGTCGAGATAACATTGACGGAACCTCCTTTCTGGGGTTCCTTCATGTACTCCTTCGGGATCGTTATATTCCCTTTCCGAAGATTGTCGTTGAGCCAACTTTTGAAGGTAATACAATCTTCTATCTTGTGTCCAAGCATCCGATGGTAAGGGCAAAAGTTGGGATCACCTTTCTTGTCGACTTCTTCGATCTCTTAGGTTCTGCGGTTGGAAATGCGGAGTCTTCATCGAGCTGCGGAACATTTTCGGCACTGCCTCATTCTTGAACGGATATTCCCTGCTCAGAAGCTCCTTTAGCGTACGTTGTGGACGAGGCGGTTGTTCATACTGTTGAGATGACTGATAGCTGGGTCGGGGTTGCTGCGGCCGTTCTATCGTATTTATATCAGTTGCTTGCCTTTATCGACAATTGCGACGATCCGGACTTCTTTTCAAAAGTTTTCACGGACTTCGTTTGTTCTGTTTTGTCGGTGAAACTTAATTGCTTCACCTCCTCTTGCAAGCTTCCGGCCTTGCTTAACAACTTCTCAAAAGTCTTAATAGTAAATCCCTTGAGGAGAAGTGCTTATCGGGCCATGAATGCTCTTAAGTAAAATGCCTATCGCATCTTGTTCTTGTAGTTGTGGCTCACACTTCATACTTAGATTTCTCCATCAAAGTATGTAATCCACCAAAGTTTCGTTCGACTTCTGCTTCTCTATCACTAAATCACCTGTAGTGATGTGGTGCTGAGCTCCGGCAAATCGCTTGATGAAGAGGTTCTCTAGTTCTTAAAATGTCTTCACCGAACCGTTTGGTAATTCCGCATACCAATTGATCACTGAAAAATTTATTAAGAAATTCATACCTATTTTTGATGAAATTACACTTTAAAGAAAGGTATTTTCTTTATTTTGTTGTAGGAATGGAGAATTTAGGTGATAAAAGCAAAAATCATAAAAGGAGCGGATTTGGAGCAAAAGGAAGAAAATAATGCAATTTGTCTTTGAGTCGCCGACCGGCGAGATCGAGCCCGCCGACGGCGAGGTTACGAGGAGACATTTACGAAAGATTTATAAGCATCTTGCTGACAGCGAGCCCGAGCCCGCCGACAGCGAGATAGCGCGGTTTGAAGATCTTCTAGAAGCCTCGCCGACAGCGAGGTAGTTCGTCGCCGACGGCGAGATAGTTCAAATGATGCAGATACATTGAACCTGGACACCTATTGAAGGGATGCTTACACACCTCTTGGTCCTTTGCTCACATCTATATATAGAAGCCGAAATTAAGTCTTTAGTGTGTTCTAAGTGTTCTAAGTGTGTTATTGTGTCCAGTGTGTGTGCAGTCTTTTGTGTCTTAGAGAGTCTTTGAGTGTTATAAGTGAGTATTTAGTGAGTTAGTGAGTTTTTAGTGAGTCGTCTTTGTCTTGGAAGGAAGAGTCGAAAGGCTACTGAGGAGTACGCTTGGAGATAAATTAAGATAAGTATTTGTATTTATTGTTTTTAACTTTAAATGAAATTCATGCTTAGTTTAGTTTCCATGCATTACGAGTAGTTTATTTAGTCTTTCTCCACTGTTATGAAATTAAGTGATTTGATGAACTAAAAATAGAAGTACTTTTATATATTAATAAATTGTAATAATTTTTACTTAAAACTTAATTTACTTTTCAAACTGGCCATTTGATTTGTTAAAATATGTTGATTATCAACTATAGTAAAAATTACATCGATATTCGGGAATTCAAAAGCCTTGGAAGGAGGGTGCAAATAAATAGGGAAATAATATCATCGGGAGTAGAATTGAGCATTTTAGTGTGACGGACTAAAATATTCAATTCGATCCTCATTGTTTGAGAGTCGAAATGTAGATGTTAGCCCTCGGGCGAGGGAACGTGGGAGCTCAAAGTGGCAGTCGGTATCCTCCGACTAGCATGCAGATTCGATGATCAAACATAGGATTAGTCGATATTTTTTACACGTGGACCAAAGGGTAAAGAATAGGAATGCTCCTATTTGTCACAATACCTTAACATTATCTATTTAAATTCATCGATCATTTAAATTTCTAAACGAGGGAAAGATACTTTTTCGAATATTTAAGACTTATTTAGCAATTAGTTTTATTTCCTGCACTTTCAATTCGTATTAATTTTACTGCTTAGTTAATTTATCTAATTAAAATACTTAGTTTACTTTATTGCGCTTAAATTCGAATTCCAAATTTTCGTATATTATTATTATTATTATTATTATTATTATTTTAAAATTAGTTTGTTATTTAATTTTCTCTTTCCTCGTGGGATCGATAACCGGGACTCCACTAGAGCCTGTATTACTTGATACGATACGTATACTTGCGTAGCATCCACAACATAAACAATTACAATTCTATACATATATTATAGCGGGGTCAAGTTTTTGGCGTCGTTGCAACTAAATTAAAAATATCATAATATAAAATTGTGGGTCAAGTCATTGGCGCCGTTGCTTGGGAAAGTAAGAAAAATTTACTTAGAGTAATGTACTATTTTAAAATAATCATAAATTAATATCTATTCTAAAAATTGTATGCGCAAATTTGGACACGAAAATTTAATACCTTACGATTCTAAATTAGAGCATACAATTAAAAGAATTAGAAAACAAAAGAAACAAATAATAAATTTAACACAAACGGCGAATATTCCTGAAATTCAAAATATGAACCAACAAAGACCATTAAGAGATTATGCTGACCCTACATCGGATGAAGTTCATTTAACTATTCAAAACCACGATGTAGGCTGCTAATTCATTTGAACTTAAACACTGCAATTATCCGAATGATACAAAACAATCAATTTAGTGGTTCACCTACTTGAAGATCCTAACTTACATCTTGCTTAGTTTTCTAGAACTTTGTGCTACTTTTAAATATCGAGGAGTATACGACGATCTTTATAAGACTTAGACTTTTTTCCTTTTTCATTAAGGGATAAGGCTAAAATGTGGTTGACTTCGGATCTATTAAAACTTGGGGAGAATTATCACAAAAATTTCTATCCGAATATTTTCCACCATCTAAAAGCTTGCTAAGTTTAGAAATGATATAACTTCTTTTTGTCGGATGGATGGAGAATCAATATATGAATCTTGGGAGAGATTTAAGGAACTTTTTAGGAAATGCCCACATCATGCGCTACAGTTGGCTGATTATTCAAACCTTTTATAATGGATTAGTGGGATCTTTAAGATCGATCATCAATCGTTCTTCTTTGGAGGTTCATTAATGTCTAAACCATTTGATGAAGCTTATGCACTAATCGAAGAAATGGCAACAAATAATTTCCAATGGCACTACGAGACGAGTAAATCCAGAAAAAATAGCAAGCATTCATGAAAACGATGCAATATCTATGTTAGCTTCTCGAATTGCTTGCTATATCTAAGAAATTAGATCATTTCGGAATGAACTACTCTCCTATTTTAGAAGAAAACTCATCTCGGACAAATCATAGAATCTCAATCTAATTATGAAACTTTAAATGCTTATTAATAATAGAACTAATAACCCTTATTCAAACTATTATAATCCTGGTTGGAAAACTCATCCAAATTTTAATTGGAATAACACATCTAATCAACAATGGATGAATCAACCTAATCGAAGCAAATCCAAACTATAAACCTAATTACCCACTGGATTTAATAACAATAACCCTCGATTCAAAGATAAGAAATTATCTATGGATGAATTAATTTTGAATATGGGTCATCAACTACAAAATCAAGGAAATCAACTACAAATTCAAGGAAATCAATTACAATTTCAAGGAACATCTATTAAAAATATCGAAACTCAACTTGGACATATTGCTACTGCGCTAAATAATAGAATAACTGGAACTTTTCCTAGTAATGTGTAAATAAAACCTAAAGATCAAGGAAAAGAACAAATTAAAGCAATACAACTAAGGAGTGGAAAAGAACTAGAACCTCAAAATCAAAAAGAACTTAAAAGTCAAAATGAGGAAGTGTAAATTGAAAAGGAAATAATTCAACAAGATTCAAACTTGGAACATCCTTTAATACCTATGAAAATTTTTGTTGAAAAACCTCCACCACCATTTCCTCAACGACTAGCTCAACATAAAAAAGATAAACAATTTGCTAAATTCTTGAAATACTAAAGAAATTAACAATCAATATACCTTTTGTCGAAGCTCTAGATCAGATGCCAAATTATATAAAATTTATGAAAGATATTCTAAATAAGAAAAGAAAATTCACTGATAATAAAACAGTCGCACTTAGTGAAGAGTGTAGTGCTATTATTCAGAAGAAGCTTCCTAAAAAATTGAAAGATCCTGGTAGTTTCACTATACCTGCGTTATAGGAGAAAAATTTTATGGAAAAGCTTTGTGTGACTTAGGAGAAAGCATCGATCTAATGCCTCTATGATTTTTAAGAGATTAGGATTAGGAAAAATTACACCTACTTCGGTAACCCTTCGATTAGCTGATCGTTCGATTACCTATCCTAAGGGAGTTATTGAAGATGTGTTAGTAAAGGTGGATAAATTTATCTTCCCGAGTAGATTTTATTGTTTTAGATATGGAGGAAGATAAATAAATTCCTATCATTTTAGGAAGACCATTTTTAGCTACTGGAAAAGCTATGATTGATGTTCAGAAAGGAGAATTAACTATGAGAGTAAATGACCAAAAAGTTACCTTTAATATTGCAAAATCAATGAAATATCCTGCTCTAGAAAAAGATGATGAATGTTTTCGGATGGAAATACTTGAACAATTACAACGCGAACATTTTAAGGAATATTACGAAGATAATTTAGAAAAAGAAAATACCAAATTAATTGAAGATAATAATGAAGAATTAGATTGTATTCAGGAAAGATTTGAATTTTTGGATAATGCGAAAACAACGACAAGAATATAGTTCCATCGATTATTAAACCTCCCGAACTTGAGCTAAAAATATTACACGATCATTTGAAATATGCTTATTTAGGTAATTCTTCAACTTTACCGGTTATTATTTCATCCGCATTAAACGAATCTCAAGAACAAAAACTTTTAGAAACTTTAAAAAAATATAAGAAAACTTTTGGTTGGACTTTAACGAGATATTAAAGGAATTAGTCCTTCGATACTGTATGCATAGAATTATTTTAGATGATGAACATAAACCTAAAGCGGATCCCCAAAGGAGATTAAACCAGATAATGAAAGAAGTAGTTAAGAAAGAAATTTTAAAATGGTTAGATAATGGTATCATATATCCTATTTACGACGAGTGCTTGGGTAAGCCCAATTCATCTGTGTTCTAAGAAGGGAGGAGTGACTTCACTGTCGATGAAAATAACGATCTTATTCCTATAAGACAAGTTGCTGGTTGGCGTATATGTATTGATTATAGGAAATTAAATACCGCCACCGGGAAAGATCACTTCCCATTACCATTTCTAGACCGGATGTTAGATAGATTAGCGGGACATAAGTATTTTTGTTTTCTAGATGGATACACCGGTTATAATCGAATACAAATTGCTCACCGAGGATCGAGAGAAAACTACATTTACTAGTCCTTATGGAACTTTCGCTTTTCGAAGAATGCTTTTTGGATTATGTAATGCACGCAATAACATTCCGGAGATGTATGATGTCTATATTTAGTAAGTTAATTGACAATGGAATAGAAGTATTTATGGATGATTTTTCTATATTTGGAACATCATTTGACACATGCTTAACTCATCTTGAAAAAGTATTAGAAGTATGTGAGAAAACAAATTTAGTTCTAAATTTGGAGAAATGTCAATTTATGGTTGCGGGCGGCATTGTATTAGGGCATAAAATTTCGGAAAATGGCATGTAAGTAGACCACTGCAAAAATTCGAGTTATAGCTAAATTACCACCTCCAACTACGGTAAAAGGGGTAAGAAGTTTTCTTGGACATCTTTGGATTCTACGGACGCTATATAAAAGATTTTTCAAAAATTACTAAACCTCTATGCCAACTTCTCGAAAAGGACAAGAAATTTGAATTTACAATCGAATGCCTGAATGCTTTTGAACTCTTAAAAGAAAAATTAATTACAGCACCTATAATAGTTTCACCTAATTGAGAGAAACCATTTGAGCTTATATGTGATGCTAGTGATTATCTTTGTAGGAGCGAGTTCTTGGGCGAAGATATGAAAAGATTTTTAAAGTTATATCTTATGCTTAGTAAAACTCTAAATGATGCTTGAAATAAATTATACGATTCTGAAAGAGAATTATTAGTGGTAGTATATGGTTTTAATAAATTTAGACCTTATACGATTGGAACAAAATGTATCGTGCATACGATCATTCTATTTATCAAATATTTAATGCAAAAGAAAGATTCCGAACCAAGATTAATTAGATGGATGCTATTAATGCAAGAATTCGATTTTGAGATCGTTAATAAGAAAGGAGCTGATAATCAAATTGTGGATCATTTATCAAGATTAGAAAATCATGAATTATCGATATTGAAGATGAAATTATAGACGATTTTCACGATGAACAACTATATAATATCGATGAGTGGAAAATACAATGGTATGCTTGATATAGTAAACTATATAGTTAGTAATATTTTACCACTTTATGCTTAACTTTGCAACAACGAGAAAAAATTCATCCATGATACAAAAACCTATTTTTGGGATGAACCATATTTATATAAACGATGTAAGGATTTAATTATTAGAAGATGTGTACCTTATGAAGAAAGCTGAACCAATTATTCAAAAATGTCATGATTCGATTTTGGAGGACATTTTGGGATGATAAAGCTGCTTATAAGATTCTACGATACGGATTTTCTTGGCCTACTCTATTTAGAGATGTATATAGATATATTAAAACTTGCGATAAATGCCAAATAGTAGGAAATATATCTAGAAGAAACGAAATGCCTCTAAATTTTATATTAGAAGTTGAAATTTTTGATGTTTGGGGATTAGATTTTATGGGACCTTTTATTCCTTCGTTTGGAAACTCATATATATTAGTAGTCGTTGATTATGTTTCCAAATGGATCGAGGCACAAACTTTACCTAGGTGTGATGCTTAAGAGTGTTTGAAAATTTCGATGAAAAATATTTTTACTAGATTTGGAATGCGAGAGTGATTATCATCGACGGAGGAACTCATTTTAGAAATAAATACATTCACAAAATAGTAGAAAAATACAATATTACTCATAAGATATCCACTGCTTATCATCCACGGACTAGCGGATTAGTTAAGTATCCAATCGGGAGATTAAACGTATTTTAGAAAAATCATGTAAACCCAAATAGGTTAGATTGGTCCATTAGATTGGACAATTGCATTATGAGGCTTATAGGATTGCTTATAAAACTCCGATTGGAATGACTCACTTACGAGCTTATATATGGAAAAACATGTCACTTACCGAGTTGAATTAGAACATAAAGCATATTGGGCGATTAAAGAATTTAATTATAATATGAAGGAAAGTCTGGTGAGAAAAGATTGCTTGCAATTAAATGAATTGGAAGAATTAAGAAATGAATCATATGATAATGATCGGATTTATAAAGAAAAGATGAAATTATGGCATGATCGGAAGATTAATCGAGAAATTTTGAACCGGGACGGGAAGTTTTGTTATATAATACTAGATTGAAATTATTTCTGGAAAATTGAAGTCTCGATGGTTAGGACCTTTCACCATAACTCAAATATTTTCATACGGAACTATAGAAATCGAAGATCCAAAAATTGGACATAAATTTAAAGTTAATGGACATAGATTAAAACCATATTTCGAAGGTATAAGACCTAACTATAAAGAGGTTTTAATGCTTAGTCGACTCGATTAATAATTGAAATTAGGTCGGGTGACGACGTTAAGCAAGCGCTTTATGGGAGGCAACCCATATTAGTTATCTATTTTTATTGTATCTTAATAGTTAGTTTATATTATTGAAACTTTACTACTCAATTTTTATTAAGAATCGTCACATATTTGAACCATTCTTAAACCATTCTAAGTCTGCCTTCTTCACTAGAATTCATTCCAATCACCATAATGGCCTCCAAATTCTTAGATTCTTCTAAATCTGGAGTGTTTAACGGAGGAAATTTGTGAGTGCGGAAGCGCGGCGGATCTTGACAAGGTTTTGGTAAAGAAAAGAGTTATCGAGGAATGGGGATTTGTCGATCGAGGATTAGAGAATTCCACTACGAAGATAGAAGAAATGATCGCACGGCGGCACTGGGAGGTATTCGTTACACTACGTCTGTTGTTGTTATTCCGGTTGTGAAAGAGTTCTACTCTAACTTACATGCGATCAACAGATGGGAATATCTACGTCCAAGAAAGATGGGTGACGTTTACTCCATCAAGAGTAAATGAATTATTCTCTATAGAAAACACCCCGGTATGTCACTATTCAAATTTTGTGCCTTCTCGGTATAATATGAATGAGATATTTCGATATCTGACTGATGAACCAGAAGATTGAGAAATGTGTGAAGACGGGTATGTTAGTTTCTCTGCATCACTTTTGAATCCTGTCTCGAAGCACTGGAACTTTTACATCTCATCTAAATTGTTACCTACTATGAGGGTAAACAAGGTTTCGAAAGAATGCGCTATATTGAATTATTGTATTCAAATTGGATTGTCTATTGATGTGGGATCGATAATTGTTAAGTACGCATTAGGTTTAATTGTGCATGGCTCGTTCACGGACTAGGACACCCATCTCTTATTTTTGCATTATGCGATCGGTACCGGAGTTTCTTATGAAGCTTGAGAAAAGGTTACATTACCTTGGAAGCCGCTTGATCCTACGGATATGTTCCCTACTTTGGACGATAATGAAGACATTACATTTATCTCGATAGAACTTCACGAGAATCATCCTATAAGCAAGACCTATTTCGGATAAAACGGAGTTACTTATGAAGAAAATTAATGGAATGGAGAAAGAACTACGGAATGTGAGAGATTTAATCGACAATATATCGATTTATTTGATCACATTGGCTGGAGGATGAAGGAACACTTCGATCATTCGGACACTTGGAAGCTAGCTTTCTTCGTTTGCGAGACGGAAGGGTTGGATCCTTGAAGAATGCTGCTCGGAGTTTCCCTTCGAGGCCTTTCTATAACTTATTTGTGCATCATCGTCATATCGGAAATATCGAGAGAAGATGAAGATTCGACATTGAAAAGTAGTAGTAAAGATTTCCATAGTATGTTTACGTTTATGTTATTTGATTTGATTTAGATTTTTATTATGTGTGGAGTGATGATTTGAATATCTCGAAACTTAATTGAGATATGCGTCATAGTTTTGTATCGGCATTTAGTGTGTCGTGGTTTGGTTTGCGATGCTTGATTAGTAGTAAGGATTGAAGTTTGAAGTTTGATTATAGAGTTTAAATTATGTTAGTTTGTACATCCCATGGATTTCGATATTAAAGTTAATTTGTTGTGTGAATTTGTTTGTGTATAAGTAGCTAATATTCATATTAAATTAATAAATGATGTGATCGAAAATATAATATAAGACAAATCAAGGACGAAAATGAGTGACGAATTTCAAAAATTTAAAATTTTTGGAATCTCGCCGATGGCGAGAAAAATCCCGCCGACAAGCGAGATCGATCTCGGCGACGACGAAAAATTTCTCACCTACGGCGGATTTTTCCGAGAGTTTTTGGTTACGAAAAATATTAGCTCGCCGACGGCGAAAAATCTCTCGACGGCGAGGTCGGAAAAAACATATATTTGGCCGGTCAAAAACACTATTCATCATCCTCGACCTCCGATTTTCGCAAAAACCGACCTAGGGCTTGAGAGATCTTGGATTTGAAGCGATTTCATCACTCAAAAACACCGGATTTCATCTTCTCTTGGTAAGTGCTTCACTCCTATACAAAAATTTTTTATTTTCACCATATATTTTCACCACATTACAAATTTTGGGAAAAATCAAAATGTGGAAGAAATATTTGGTGGAAATCCATGGAATTTGATTTAAATTGCTTACAAATGTTGTAGGAAGCCTTCTTAGTATTATTATTAAGTTTAGTGAAAATTTTCACGATTTTCACGAATCGATCGTATGGCTCCACGACAAAAACGTCGAGTAGAGTTCGACGAAAACCGATTCATCGATGCACGAGCACGAGCGAAATATTTTGAAAATATACAAGGAAGAAAGTGCATTGCGGATCGGGTATTAAAAAATCCGGGAGGAGAAGTAGAGCGGATTATAAAGGAACGAGGTTGGGAAAATTTACGTTATGTTCGGTATAGAGCGGTATTGTAGAAGTGGTGAAAGAATTTTATGCCGATTTGTTGCCGTTGAAGATGCACCGAGTAAAGGTACGAGGTTTTTTTTGTAGATTTCAATGCTACGAGAATTAACGTGTTCTATGAAGTTCATGACTCGCACTTTAGCGAGTATGAAACTTTTGGAACGATGGAAGGACCAACTGGAGGAAGTCATTAACTTTCTCGCTGATGGGGCTGGAGTTTGGAAAATTAAGCGACAAGAAAGAGTGAATTTTCCTCTTTCTAAATTAAATGCGATCTCGAAAGCATGGCATTACTTTATTTGTTCTACTACGTTACCCACATATCACCACGGTGAGGTAACACGAGATGAAACGGTCGAATTCTGTATTCGGAATAACGAAGCATCGACATCGGGAGAGTTATTTATCAAAATACCCTGGCCACTCCTCGAAATGAGAGTGGAGGCTGGATTGGGCCACCACTGGATTGATTTTTGCACTCTGCTCGACTCTGCGGAGTTGAGGCTAGAGATGATGAAGAATGGGTGGAACCTATGAAACCACTTACGAGTTGCTAACATTAAGAAGTATGAGTCCCGTGAAGGGTGAAGAGTAGGAGTAAGAAGTTATTTTACTCGGTCAGTAGAGATATACCCTCTACTAGCTATGGACCTCACGAGCTACCACCCCTACCTTACAAGATTTGATGAATGAATTGACTCGCATAGGAGGAGTTTTGAGCGAGTTGGAGAGACCATGGGGAGAAGGTTTGATCATTTTGATCGAAAGGATTGATAATCCGGAGAGGAGACATGATTATGATAGTGAATACCTCCAGCGACATTCGGAATACGAAATTGCATATTATGAAGATGAACGTCGTTATAGGAGTGGAGATTTAGATGTTGTCTTTCCAGAATGCCCCCGGTATACTCAGTATCACCCTGCTCAGTCTTCTCAGCAGCCTACAGATCAAGGAGGGGATGATATAGTTTGGGACTTTGATGCTGAAGATTAAGACTTTATGTATTTTATTTGTTTGATGTAAGTTATTGTGGAAACTTTATATGTTTGTAATATTCAGTACTTTATTTTGAGACATTGGATGTTAGTTAGATTAATTTGCTTGGATTGTTATAGTAGTTAGTTTTTGTTTTTGTGTTAGTTAATTGCATTTATTTTTAAGTTAATTAGGATGTTAGTTTTCTTTAATATATTTTTATTTTGTATTGTTTTAAGTTTTTAAAATTGTTAATCTGTTAGTTCAATTGTTTTTCATATGTAGTAATTCATATGTGTAGTGTAGAGTTATTTTAATTGTTGTGTTTAATACTTATCTTAGATTTTTTCCTGCATTTTCTTTAAATTGTTATATATATGGAGAATACTAACAGTACAAGTTCAACGAAAAATGAAAAAGCCTGCAAAAATTTCAAAGAAAAAAGAAATACCTAAACTTCAAAGGTATGATTTATTTACTTTCCTTCTTATTCATTATTTAGAATAGATATAAAAATTTAAGTTTGGGGGGAGAGTAAAATACAAATTTAGTTATTAACTTGTTCTCAATTTCTATTTTCAAATTATTATAAAAATGATTTTTATAGCAAATTTTTCAATTTGATTTAATATGAATTATTTTATTTAATTATTATAAAAGGTTAAATGAAATATTTCTAGTGCTTTAATTAATTAAATAGAATAAAATATTTGGTTAAAGGGAATAAGAATATAGTAAACTATTTTTAGTTAGGAAAACTATATTCTAAAATTAAAATTCTTAAGTATTCAAGTGAAAAAGAAAAGATTGAAAATCGATGAAGTAAAAGCTATGAAGTATATATAAAGCTAAGAAATATTTCTAAGTTTCAAATTTAGAAAGATGAAAATGAAGTTCAAAATTATTAACGAGCTCTCAGGATATAATAATCCTCATTAGAAAAAAAAAGAGAAAAAAAGAAAAAAAAAGAAAAAGAAAAATGAGGAGAAGGCTTGAGGAGATGTCTTACTCGAAAATTGGCTTCATTTGATTTAACTCTAAAGGGAAAAACTTAGATATTTCCAAACTTATGTTTATGGATTAGAATTTTACCTAATAGTATTTTCTTGAATTTCTTATCATATGAATATCTTAAGTAGTTATTCTTTTAAATATAATCATTCACGAAATGAATAGTAAGCTAGAAATCTTAGACACGATAACTAAATAATTTATTTACTATAAGATTAATTAAATTACATGAATTATTTTTATTTAACTTTATTATGACATTAATTAATCTAATTCATAGTTTATTTAAATTGAAAAATCTTACTATATAAATCATTATTTTTATGTAGTACTTAAAATTACTTGAGGACGAGTAATAAGTAAGTTTAGGGGATTTTGATCAGCTGAAAAATTTATTAAGAAATTCATACCTATTTTTGATGAAATTACACTTTAAAGAAAAATATTTTCTTTATTTTGTTGTAGGAATGGAGAATTTAGGTGATAAAAACAAAAATAATAAAAAGGAGCGGATTTGGAGCAAAAAGGAAGAAAATAATGCAATTTGTCTTTGAGTCGCCGACGAGCGAGATCGAGCCGCCGAAGGCGAGGTTACGAGGAGACATTTTTGAAAGATTTATAAGCTGTCTCGCCGACAGTCGAGCTCGAGCCCGCCGACGACGAGATCGCGCGGTTTGAAGATCTTCAGAAGCCTCGCCAGACGAGAGAGGTAGTTCGTCGCCGACGGCGAGATAGTTCAAATGGTGCAGATACATTGAACCTGGACACCTATTGAAGGGATGCTTACACACCTCTTGTTCCTTTGCTCACCTCTATATATAGAAGCCGAAATTAAGTCTTTAGTGTGTTCTAAGTGTTCTAAGTGTGTTATTGTGTCCAGTGTGTGTGCAGTCTTTTGTGTCTTAGAGAGTCTTTGAGTGTTATAAGTGAGTATTTAGTGAGTTAGTGAGTTTTTAGTGAGTCGTCTTTGTCTTTGGAAGGAAGAGTCGAAAAGAAGCTGAGGAGTACGCTTGGAGATAAATTAAGATAAGTATTTGTATTTATTGGTTTTAACTTTAAATGAAATCCATGCTTAGTTTAGTTTCCATGCATTCTGAGTAGTTTATTTAGTCTTTCTCCCTGTTATGAAATTAAGTGATTTGATGAACTAAAAATAGAAGTACTTTTATATATTAATAAATTGTGATAATTTTTACTTAAAACTTAATTTACTTTTCAAACTGGCCATTTGATTTGTTAAAATATGTTGATTATCAACTATAGTAAAAATTACATATGATATTCGGGGAATTCAAAAGCCTTGGAAGGAGGGTGCAAATAAATAGGGAAATAATATCATTTGGGAGTAGAATTGAGCATTTTAGTGTGACGGACTAAAATATTCAATTCGGTCCTAGTGTTTGAGAGCTGAAGTGTAGATGTTAGCCCTCGGGCGAGGGAACGTGGGAGCTACGAAGTGGCGGTCGGTATCCTCCCGACGCTAGCCGCGGATTCGATGTCAAACATAGGATTAGTCGATATTCTTTACACCTGGACCAAAGGGTAAAGAATAGGAATGCTCCTATTTGTCACAATACCTTAACATTATCTATTTAAATTCATCGATCATTTAAATTTCTAAACGAGGGAAATATACTTTTTCGAATAGTTAAGACTTATTTAGCAATTAGTTTTATTTCATGCACTTTTAATTCGTATTAATTTTCTGCTTAGTTAATTTATCTAATTAAAATACTTAGTTTACTTTATTGCGCTTAAATTCAGAATTCCAAATTTTCGTATATTATTATTATTATTATTATTTTAAAATTAGTTGTTATTTAATTTTCTCTTTCCCTGTGGGATCGATAACCAGGACTCCACTAGAGCTCTGTATTACTTGATACGATACGTATACTTGCGCAGCATCCACAACATAAACAATTACAATTCTATACATATATTATAGCGGGGTCAAGTTTTTGGCGTCGTTGCAATTAAATTAAAAGTATCATAATATAAATTGTGGGTCACCAATCAAAGGCGATCCCTGATAGGTTGCTGACAAATTGTCTGAAGAGTTAATCATCACTTCCGCCGGCATTGCAACAACTGGCATGAAAATGTGCGACATCTTTGCCGAGGGTTTCGGTTCCATCGAAGGTCTTGAACGAGAGGTGGTACAAAGCCTTTCGGATATTGGACAGTCGTCGAATTCTTCGGGGTAAGGTCTACTGTCCGAATGGATGTCCCGCTCTTTGATTGTGCCAAGGCTTCTCGCACTTTCTTGTTCCACCATGCTCTTGATATCCTTTTCGGAATCATTCTTTGTATTGCATCCTTCTTTAATTGATCATCCCTGTTGACGGACGTAATCTCCTTTCCTCCGTCTACAATGTGAAAAACTTCTGGGGGTGTTTCTCTTTGGGGTTGAACCTGACTCTGGAGAGTGGCTAGGGCTACAACCATCTCTTCCATCCTTTTGGCCATTTGGGTGATCGTATCATCTTTCTCTTGAAGTTGCCTCCTCTTTACTTCCGGCTCCTCTCTTTCGCGTGCTGCGGGGGCACCTTGTGAAGTCGACGAAGCTCGTGTTTCAACCATGTTAATTTACGCATATTCATCATCCATGAACTACGATGAGTCAACTTCATCTCCGAATTTCTCTTCTCTTTCTCTTGCTAATCGCCGAATATCGGTTCTTAGCTTTTCCATAGCATCTTCAGTGGTCTTTTACGTATATCCTTGCGGTTTTCATGTGATAAGCTGTCGGGTTTCCTTCTCATGAGTCCCCTTCTATTGCGGTAGCATTTTCTTTGGACTCGAGTCTCTTGACGAGACTTTCCTTCTCGGGTTGTTGTTTTAATCTTAATTGTCCGGTAGTGGGATGCCATACCATCCTCCTAGCGATAGAAGGTACGGGACCGGATGGTCCAGTCGACCAAATGTCTGGAAGGTGGTATCCTCCCTAATTTGTAGTCCTGAAATAACGACAGGTGGACTAGCTTTCATTCTCTTATTCGGCTTTTCTGCAGCGATAGTAGGCTCTACTCGCGGCCCAAGACGAGATTTGGCCGGCACCCGCCCTATCCTTCTTAAAATTTCTAATACATGGCATTTTTCTTTCTTTGCTAACTTTTCTATCAGGGTTTGCAGTCGAGCAAACGGCGTAATTCTAGCTCTTTTCTTGCTGCTATCGTTGTAATATGCGGGCTGAGGCAATGCAGCAGCAATATTGCGGACATTTTCCTCATCCTCCGTGGCGGAGAGGGGATGGAACCTACTTCCTCCCAAGAGTGGTATGTATTCAGGCAGCGGTGTATACTCGGGCAGTTCTGAGACTTCTTCTAGGAAAGCAACTTCGGCGGCTGCGGCTTCTCCAGCAATCCTTCTACTACGTTCCTCCTCTAAGTACGTGTCGGCGATGGA